>JAPQRQ010036299.1:0-19141 GCA_037367365.1 Apogon talboti | reverse complement strand
ATAGCGAAGCAAATGCGGAAAAAAAGAAAAAGAAAAAGCTCTAAAGCTTAACGTGATGCATGTGAAAAAATAAAAAAAAAGAAAATACGAGCCTTAAGGCGCAGTATTGAGAACACAGTAATGTGTGTGATTTACTAGTACCCTGCTGATCTGCGATGCGTGTATTCTACCCCCACTGTCGCCTTTGACCCAATTTTAAAGTTTACGCACACAATAAAACATCCTCAGACCTCTTTGGATTGTCCTTAAGGAAATGTTAGGGGTAATAAATAGGTAAAATGTCCCCAGCTTACCCGTACAGTGAATAAATAAATTATTCCTATTCTAAACTAATTTCCCCACTGTTCTGGTTGTTGTCCTGAGCCTGTTTTGACTGCTTCTGCTAAGACTATCTACTTTGGCAGCCGAAAATAGCAGTAGATAATTAGATATAAATTTCAGTGTACTCCTGACAAGGCTTTTACGCATTTAAAATAAAAACACATTTACGCACGGAGAGAAAAATAGCAAATGTTGCCACACATATTTATTTAGAAAAACTTTTTTTTTTAATACAGTGTTATTATTACCTGTATGTGTTCGCTTGTGTATCTTCAAGTTTTCCGACCGTGCGAAGACCTTTCCACAGCCAGGGAAGGGACATGGAAAAGGTTTTTCCCCGGTGTGCACCCGAATGTGGTTAACCAGTTTGTATTTCGCCTTGAACGGTTTGCTCTCCCGGGAGCACTCTTCCCAGAAGCAGATGTGGTTGGTTTGCTCCGGTCCACCGACATGCTCCACCGAGACGTGTGTGACCAACTCGTGCATGGTGCTAAAAGTTTTGTTGCAACACTTCTTTGGGTTGCTGAGCTGCTCGGGGTCGATCCACTTGCAGATGAGCTCCTGTTTGATGCACTGCTGCCTCATGTAGCGGAAAAAGGCACCGGGGTGATGGTGGGCTGCCATGTTCATCCCCATGTTCATATTCATGGAACCGTACTGGTTGTGGAGCTGTGCGGCCGAATACGGGTCGGTCCTCGGGCTGGAGACCTGATGGTACTGATCGGAGCGTCCGAAAACTTCTCCGGGTAGTCCAAGCCTCATTTGCCCGTTTAGGACGTTCGGGGATCCGTGGGACCCATGTTGATCGTGGATCCCGGGGAACAGAATGTGGCCTTGAGTGTCTGTGTGGGAGTGATGAAGGGATCCCGCCGTGGGGCCAAAAATAGTATGCTGGCTGCTTGCCGGAGAGGATTCTCCGAAGCCACGACTACGAAAGAGAAAGTCCCTAGTGGAGTTGAAAGGAGAGCTTGCATACGACGTGACATGGGCGGCGTGAGCCCCCAAAGCCGCAGCGGGGTAGCCCGGCGCCTGGGTGGTGAAGGCAGAGCTCTGTCCCGGAGAGAGATCATGGTTCAGCTTAAACGCACCCATGTGTGCGGAGTCTACAAAGCTATTTTGTGCCAAACTCAAGTCTCTTTCCTGCATGTCGCTCGCTGAGTGATGCCTGGCAAATGAGCCCACTCCCAGTCCGGGAAACTGGTGACCAGCATCCAATAACATTATTTCAGACAGCGATTTCGTATTGTTTAAATCAGCTCAGTGCTCAGGGATACACCAAAAACTAAAAAGAAAAAAAAAAGAAAGAAAAATCAAATGCTGATGCTGACACGCAACGGCTCAACTTCCAGCCTTGGAAACACCATATCAGGCGTGAGTCAAAGCAGTGGTCCGATCATGGAGAAAAACACTGAGCCTCGCTTATCGAAAACTGAATTTACTTTAGCGTGACTCAAAAATCCAAATGTAACAAGAGAAGAGTTTCCTTGTGTCCTTTCCTCTTCACTGCGACAGTTGGTTTTGTTAAAAAAAAGCATTCAAGGAATTAAATAATTATCTTACTAGGTGTCCTTTGCGTACACAGCGCGAGAGTAGTTGGAGCATCTCAAATGTTGCTGTTCCGATTGGGTAGGTATTTATTTCTCTGGCTTTGCCTGTGTTTATCGCGGAGGGTCCTTGTTTCTCCGTGGACTGACTCTACCTCCTCTTCCGCCCCCTTTAACTGGAGCCCGTTCATTCATTCCTCGCAGTCTCATTGGCCACTGAGCCTCATCAATCCCTGGTGCCCCTCCAATAGCAGGGAGCGCCTCGGCGACTTAATAGTGCAACGCCATTTTCCACTAATAATTACCGCCTACTTTTAGGGGAAGATTTGGGAGGTATAGACTACAGGAGAAAGGATCACGACCAGAGAGGAGAGTAAATGTTTTTGTTTTTGTATTATTTAGACAATAAGTTATATGGATGACAAAAAATAGAATATAAAAAAGATTTGCTGACTTTGGAGACAAAGACACATTTAGTGGTGTGTTAGAAATTATGTTATTTTAACTGAACATTATGTAACCACTATTTTACATTCACGCAATAATAAATACAAGTGTAAACATATAAGAAATCCTACTTTTCCATATTAGATTAGACTAAATATAAATACTTAACAACCGTGTCATTTCTCATAACAATGTACTAACTGAAAATGATGAGTGCGCATGTCAGTATAAGGAGGGGTGTATCATGTATGTTATTTACAGGCATATTCACTATCAACAAAAATCCAAAAGTATAATCAATAGTGCATCTTTAAAAAAAAAAAGAGTATTTTGGAAAAACTGAATCAGAGTTATTAAACTACTGAAGCCGCATCAAGTTTCTATGGGGAAAATGCATGAGGTTTATTAACGTATTTGGCATACTGTAGTAAACTTTATTTCTTATACACTGACTCAATGTTCACCACTATTGTAGCACATTTCATTGAAAAAGAAGAAATTAAAATGAAAAAAAAGTCAAAGATATTATTTTTGACTAGAGGAAAACACATCACAAAATGCACTATTAAAATTAAGATAGAGTTAATAGAATTATAAAAATCAACCTAAACTCGTGAGCCCTTTAATTCTTCACAGCTGTAAAATCATGTGGCTCCAGATGGAGTCCAGTGGTTTTTCACTGGTTGTAGAACCACAACTGGGCCTTTAGTGGTGCTCACACTTGGAACCGCCAGTGTTGTTGATGTTTCTTTTAATGGTTCCATATGTTGCTGGTTCTGCTTCCTTGGTGGTTCTTAAAATCACCACACCAATTAGGTAACATGTTATGGTGGTGAACTGCGCTTAGATCCATGTTAACCATTGGTAACCTATAGGGTCGCACTATTTTCATGAACTTTAAATAATAGAATTTTTGTAAAAGTCAGACAAGAGGCTCAAAGTGAATCGGGATGTAGTGGAGTTACAAATGTACACAGCTTTTTTTTATGCTTTTTTGCTTAAAAATATAATATCCTCAACAAAACAAAATCACTATATGGCCACTGTTATTATTCCATGCCAACTGTAAAACTTATCTGAGACTCTTTCTTGATGTTAACATACAGAAACAAACACAGAACTGCAAAAAAGGGAAGTTTTGCTTCATTTAGCTACCTGCAACTTTCCATTACAAACATGCACTGATTGTGCTCAAAAGGGGGCATAGAGGGAATAAACTGCAGCTGTTCATTCACGTATAAACCAAAGGAAATTTACTTACATTTTCACCAAATCAAAATCCCACAAGCACTCCCGTTCCAATTCACAACACATTTCTCTGTGTCCCAGCTCTCCGATGCCCCATGCACTATAATGGTGAAGGCGAGGGAAAGGTTTAAAAACTTTAGAAATTGTGCGTCTCGTGAAGCTCGGAGTGGGACAGGCTGAGCGTTGTGCACCATTCTTCCAAGTCTATTTCAACCCGCACCGCAGGAAACGCAGGAGCTGATCCAAGTTCAAAGTCACGTCTGCCGACCCCTATAAGAAGTTCTTTATTTCTCTGGAAAACCACAAAACCTTCCCCAGATAGGGGAAAAAAGCAAAAGAAAATTAAAGAGAAAAAATCTATCGCACAGAAGCGCATGGACCCGGTTTTTTTTTCTCTCTCTCTCTACTGCCTGGAGAAGAAAAGGGGTCTAGCCTATTCAGAATCCCCAAAAGACCATTTCAACAGGTTTTTAGAGCTGAAATCTACACTGAGATGTGGCCTCCAGATGTAGGGAAAATAATAACAATAAAGTAAAACGCATAAAGAGGAATATTAGGGTAGAGGTTATTATAGGAGTATTTTCAACATAACAAGGAAAGTCAACATATCTGAACACCGTGTCCTCAATAACAGGGGCCAAAGGCGTATTTCTCCTCTGTGTTATCTGACAGTATCAATATGTTGACACACTGGAAGGTTACTTGTGCTCATTCCGTGACCTTGTGTTTCATGGATGTTTGACCTATGACCCGTTAAGACCACATATGTTGCCCTTTTGACTCCTTTTGGTAAAATAAGCCTGTTTATGACAAAGCGCCATTGTTTTAAAGAGAGAGAGAGAGGGAGAGAGAGAGAGGAGAGAGAGAGAGAGAGAGAGAGAGAGAGAAAGAGAGAGAGAAAGAGAGAGGGAGGGTTAAAGACGACCCCTTCTTCCGTCTGAAGCATCGACAGCTTTTAGACATTTGGAAACTGTAAGTCAATAAAAAATGACCTCTGTTAAACCCAGTCAACCTGTAAAAAAACCATAGTCATGATCTGATTATTTTAATTAATTCACCTGATACATCTTGGGATTGAAATATTAGTTTTTACGCACTGCGATTGCTGTGACTATATCACAAATAATATACTCCAACGTCGTTAATGTCCTGCTATGTGTCGTTTTATTCTACGCATATAAAGCCACTGAACAGATCATAATAGACGTAAAGCATGTTTAATAGGCTACCCTGTGCCAGTGTTGGCTTTATTTATTTAACAAAATCTCTGACAGGAGAATTCACACCAAAGTGAAATTTAGATTTACAGGGAAAACTGCCATACATAAGGCAGGTGAAAGATAACCAGCTGCCAATGAGGTGGAAGAGGAGCAGGGCGCACATAATTGTCTCAGTACCATACCACTCAAAGACCACTGAAACAATCCTCACTGTCTGCCTGCCTCAGTATAAACCGCCACATAATAATAATAATTATTTTTTTTTTTTACATGTTAATTTTAATAACTTAACACCTCATGTGAAAATTTGCAAAGTTCTAAAGTTTTAACACAAAAATTGCCTGCTGATTATCAAGTTTATAAATCAGTTTCAGCAGGGGAGCACGTGCAACAGGCCTATTATATCAACCTTTACAGCTCAAATAGGATGAAAATAAATTATAAAACGTGTTTATGAGGGGGGTAATTGAGGCATTTGTGGAATATTTTTGAGTTTCCAGCGCCAACCTCATATTCAGGTTATGAGACTTTGTGCAAATAGGTGACAGGATGATTTGCAGTTTAGAAACCAGTTATTACACGTTGATTAAAAAGTGTCAAAATGGAGACAAATAAATGATCAGAGAGATGCATGCACTGTTGGCATCAAGCACTCTGCAAATACTGTGATCCGTTAAAGGAAGGCAACAACAAGTGCCTGCCCTTTTTAATTAGAACCAAAAGAATAAAAAGTTCATAAATTATTTTAACTGATGTGCGGAACAGAAAAAATAATGAGGTTACGCACAGTTTACCATAATTTACCTCTGCACATTTATGAACAACTCATAATCTAAGCCAAAAGTCAATATTCGTATTTTATTATTTATTTATTTATATATGTATTTTTGTTTATATTTTTTACTCGAGCCATCATGAAATATACATGAACAAACTGAAATTCAGGACTTCCAAATGACAGATTTTTTTTGCATTATATGGTTTTTCATAACAGTAAACTCTACAAACCTCAGTACAAAGTGCATTCTTATGACATTATGGATCATATTCATGCAAAACGGAGTGAGGGGGTTATGGACCACACCTGCTAAATCCACAAAACCACAACAAAATGCAAAGCTGCACAGTAGATTTATTTATCTTTTTCATATAAAATATATTTCACATGGTGAGTTTACAATTTCTTGACATTTAGCATTTGTGTTGTAATGTAAGAATATACAATTATTCTTGCTAAATTAGTCTAAAAACTAAATAAATATCTACATCCGTCGCATTCTTTAGACTGGCCAAAACCGTCCATCGACCAGAGCGGATTTTTTTTTTTTTCTCCTCCTCCATATGGCGACATCAAATCAACAGTGAGATGCTTGGGCACACCAAACCAGGGATAAAATGGGGTCCAATTGTCACATAAACTGACATTTCGGTCAACCACATACACCAGCACCAGTAAACACAAAGCCGCAGAAACAGATCTGCTGGTAACTTTGTGAGTACAACTTTTTGGAGTCAACAGCGATAAAGAGAGTGAGGGGGCGGAACCCTGCTGAGCCCCTGCGCTGAACGACAGCCAATCGCTTCGTTCTCCTAACTGCCAGTCACCAAAATCCGTCCAATACCCGCAGTGCCATTTCTAAACTGTATTCCCCACTGTGTCCTCCAACTGTTGTATGTTCTGCCAATCGCTTGAGGACAGAGTGGGAAAAGGAGCAAGCAGAGTTAGAAGCCGGACAAAAGAACTTATAGACCCCTTATATACATATTTTCCTAATGTTTTAGAGAGCGAGGTGTGGTGAAAAACAATTGCGGTGAGTGCGGATGGACTTGTCAGTGTAGTTATGGAGCCCCCTTTAAGCAAGAGGAATCCAGCGATAAGATTAGCGGATTTGGCAGCGACTCAACCCCTTCCTCATCAGAATATGACAGGCTTCCCGGGGCTAGGGGGGCATCACCCTCTCTCCCACCATGCCCACCTCCACCCTGGGGAGCTGGGCAACGACCCCGGAGTGGCACTCACTCCATTTGGACCAGAGCACATGGCACAGACAAATGCTCTCAAACTTAGCCCATCTCAGCACATTCAGAGCCATCCCGAAGCCCAGACCGCGGCATCTTTCACTTCTGCTCAGACCACAGTTGGTTTCCCCGTGGCTCACCCCCACTCAGGCTATTCAAGCAGCAGGGACTTCATCCTCAGGAGAGAACTCTCAGCCTCTGCTATGCATGCACTTGGCGACCAGCATAGTTCCGCCTCCTCCCCTCATCACCATGGCATGTTCATCTCCCCAACAGGTGCTTATGGGCACACGGAAAGTGGGGCCCATTCACTTTTTACTGGACTCCACGACCAGGCGTCCCCAGGTGCCCACCACCATGCCCTCAATGGGCAGATGCGTCTGGGTATACCGGGGGACATCTACGGCAGGCCAGAGCACTTCGGGCACAGGCCAGAGCACTATGGACCCTCTTCTCTCCACAGCTACAACTCCATGAACCTCAATGTGAACATCGCTTCTGCTCCTCACGGAGCGGCGGGGGCGTTCTTAAGATACATGCGGCAGCCCATAAAGCAAGAGCTGATCTGCAAATGGATTGACCAGGAGCAAAGTGCAAAAAAGCCCTGCTCTAAAACTTACAGCACAATGCACGAGCTGGTCAACCACGTCACGGTGGAGCATGTTGGGGGACCGGAGCAGAGCACCCACGTATGTTTTTGGGAGGAATGTCCACGGGAAGGAAAGGCGTTCAAAGCGAAGTATAAACTGATAAACCACATCCGAGTTCATACGGGAGAAAAGCCCTTCCCCTGTCCTTTCCCGGGCTGTGGAAAAGTGTTCGCTCGATCGGAGAATTTAAAGATTCACAAGAGGACTCACACAGGTCAGTACGACGAATTGTGTTAAACGCTGCAGCCTGAATAATACCACACAGGCACACATACTCCAAATCTAACCTACTTGAGCTTGTTTTGATGTCCATATCCTTAACCGATAGACTGTGAGGCGGTGCGTAATTGCGCGCACAAGCCACGAAAAAAAGTTTTATTCAATGAGGCGTTCGCACAGTAAGTAAACGTGTCTCATTTCCTTTCTGAAAAATTACGTTTCTGTCCGTCTGGTACTCTACAGTAGGCGTGAGAGGATTAGGACATATGATTTGCGAAACGTGCTTACGTACGTGCAGGACAGCGCTAGAAAGCGTGTAAATGTAATTATCCGGAGGCGTACGGTGTTTACGCAGGCTTTCTGCAGCTTTCATGAGTTAAACAAATGACAATGCATTAGTTTTACCTTTGGTTTACTAAAAGAATACATCTGCATGGTTTAACCTCGGTGTGTTTTTGGTGTCCAGGGAAAGAAGGTCAGTACAGATAAACAGTCCATCCAAAACAAGGCTCTAGAAGACATGTGGGTCAGACTTGCATACTCCATAAAGTTCGTAGTCCAACTTTCATCTACTTGGAACACCCTAATGGCTCCTTCGAGGGCTATTTTTTCTCCTCACGTCAATATGTAAATATGGATTTGTGAAACAGGGACAGACCCCTCGACCTTAATGATATCAAATCCCCAGAGGAGTAAAAAAAAAAAAATATATATATACAAAATGTTTTGCCAGAAAACAAACTGTTATCATAAAACTAATTGTTAATCCTTACCATATGGACACTGTAGTACAAACCATGGTTTACGTGTATCATTAAGTACAAGCAGAAAATAAAATAAAAAATAATAAGTTGTTTTGCATCTCAGTCTGACGTGTGTGGTGAGTTACAATCCTGGTACATAAACGAACCCTGGTGGTCCCCCGAGATCCCCCTCTCTCCTTCTCTCTCCCCATATGCGGACATAGTGTACATGTAACCAGAGGGCCTAGAGGCATGTTACACGTGTTCACACATGAAAATGCTTTGGACAAGTGGGTGTGGAACCGTGGCGCTTGTGTAGAGATTTAGTGCTGAAGAGGAGCCCCAGTAGAACCAAAGGCTGCTCCAACGCATTATTAATGAGAAATTACGCACATGCTGCATCCTATTTATTTGAAGGTATTGTGTTCTTGTAATGTATTGAAACTTTTTTTCCTTTTCCTCCTTAACACTGACTGTATCTCTTCTTAATTCAAGGAGAGAAACCTTTCAAGTGCGAGTTTGACGGCTGTGACAGAAAATTCGCCAACAGCAGCGACCGGAAGAAGCACTCCCACGTCCACACCAGTGACAAGCCTTACTACTGCAAAGTCCGCGGCTGTGACAAATCCTATACACATCCGAGCTCGCTGCGGAAGCACATGAAAGTGCACTGCAAGTCCCCGCCACCCCCTTCCACCAACGTCACCTACATTTCCTCCACGAACCCACTCGGGGACCCTCTTTCGCCCAACTCCGAGCCGCACCGAAACCGCTCGGCAAACCTGTCCCCTCAGGTCACCAACCTCAACGAGTGGTACGTGTGCCAGGGGAGCGGGGGTCCCAACCACCTCCACACCCCCTCCAGCGATGTGCCAACGTCAGATTCAGACGATGAGGACTCTTTCAGAAATTCCGACCCCAGGACAATGCTCTGATACCCTGTTTGTTTACAACCACGTGACTATCAAACTTGCCATCTAGTTGACTCGTAAAGTGTGTAGATCCACGCTGGCCCCACGCTCAAAGGATATCGATCAGTTATACTCGCTGTAATCTTATTCCAAGTTTGTCAGTAATTTATTATGGATCCACTTCAGGTTTAATTACACAAAAAGGCATTTGTTTATGTGCCAAAAAGTAGATTCATAGAAAACTCAAACGTTATCACTGAATCTGGACTCATTCTAATTTGAAAGGATCAAAAATCATAATGTCAGGATATTTACCAATAAATCTATTTAATGAAAAATCTTTTTTTTTTTTTTTAAACCAACAGCAGGGTAAATTAACTGCATGACTTAAGACTCAACTGGTGTGTTGAAATGACATCTTTCATGTGACCTCCCATCATCCCCTTGCAGTTTAATAACTGGTCTGCTATCAATCACTGTCATATTCCAGACCTGGGGAAAACAAATGGTACATTTTGTTACCCCACAAGTGGCAACAAATAGTTAATGAACAGAACTGAATATGCTTTTGTAATATTTGATTTTTAATTCTTCAAGATGGTACAAACTTTGATAAAATGAAAGAAAGAAGGAAAAAAAAGAGAAGTCATCTGTATCTTAAGGGTTCTCATTTACCTTTTCAGATTTATACAATACATGTGTTTGGATGGAATTTTGTAATATTTAAGAACTATTTAAGACTATATTTTATGCAAAATACACAAGTGTTATGCTCGATTAAAAAAATACGAGCAAGTCCCTTGAGACCCTAAATATCCACACTGACAGGCTTTGACCCTGTAGGATTTGTATATATGTAACTGTACTGATGCTTGTGAATGTTGTGTAGTTTTAATTACAAAAAATGTTGTTTTGTACATTGTAATTTATTTGCTGGTATTAATGTTGTACTGGAATTACAGAAACACCAAAGAATAATAATATCAGTTTTTGGTGATGCGTAGTACCCTGCTGATGCTTTTTATGTTTCACCCTTCCAAAAAAAAAAAAAAAAAAAAAAAAAGAATTTTTTTAAATTTTTTTAAAAAATGTGTTCTGTAAAAGAAGAAACCATTTACTTGAATAGGCTGTGTAATGTGAAAAGTTCCTTTCTCGCATGCCTTTTGTAGTGATCTGTTTTTCTTTTGAGGTGCATGGAGCTCTTGGACATGATGGATAAAAAAAAGAAGAAAAAAAAAGAAAAACGAATCAGATATAATTGTGCAGACCTTTGGTGTTCAGAATTAAATTTACAATATAAAATAATGCTAAAATACAATAATAAAAAAATACCAGGACATATAGTTAATAATTAACAAGTGTCAAATTATTATCATTTATGGGTGAATTTGATTAATAAGAGATTTGACTACAGACGCAGTTGTTTGTGGGTATTTTTTTGGCTACATTAATATTAAATGTTAATGTATGTCGTTCTAAACACAGGTGTAAATTATAGTTGGAAAAACATCAGTGTCATTCTGGTGGAATTCTGATGTGGAAAGTAGCTCTGTTCACTTTTTTTCCGGACATTTCTATCAAATATCCGCGGTTTTATTCCAGATCCAGGCCTAACGGGCCAAGGAGGCAGGTATGAACTAATCACTGAGCTAATGGGAAAACTTATAGCCCCCTGATGGCGCTACCTCTGAAAGGCGCGTCAGTACAAAGCAGCCTGAGCATGAATCATTCATGGGAAAAATAAAAGATAAAAAGATAACTGACAATAAGCAAGGCCTTGTATAGAGTGTATAAAACAAGTTCCCCCTCTTATTTCCTCCATTAAAACGCACAATCTCACTTTCAAAGAGTTGCCTGTCCAGTCTATAGAATTAAAATTGACCAACGCGAGTCCTGCACCACTTCAAAGACTGCAGCTTCTGAGAGGAAGGCTGGCCGCTTTGACAGTCTTCATGGTGAGTTAGGATTTCTATGGCAATTGGATAGTGAGACGCTCACATTTAAATATGTCTGGTTGAAGAAAAAAAAAAGTAAACACACACACACACACACACACACACTCACACACACACACACACTAACTGCCACTAAATGAACGACAATCAAAGCACATGATGCAGCCTCTCCAAAAAAAAAATAAACATGACACAGTGATGTTGCATCCACCCTGAGTGTATCCGGACCAAACAAGCAGAAAGAAATGTACAAGTTGACACCTTGTGAATAAAACACGTAGTCAACGATATTTTTAGCTTTCCACGCTGCACCGATTAAGACGCACTTGACTCCAATGGGGTGAAAAAGGTAATAAAATATCAGTGTTAAGATAGTAGAGTCCAAGAATAGTAGCAGCACGAGGAGGGTTACAGAAATAAAAAGGCAACAACTGCAGGTTTGTTTAGTTTTAGTATATGGTCTTTGTCACTTTTACTGCTTTCCTCCATCATTCCAAAAAAAAAAACACACTTCATCAAATGCTTCATTCAGTGTACGCACTCGTGGGCCTCCTCTCGTTTTGTGTGCGTGGACTTTTATGGGGGTAAGGGCCTAAAGAGGACTCTGCTCTTGTAAGTCCTGTTTGGAAACAAGAGCTCAATGAATGTTACAAAATAAACACGATGAAAAATAACCAGAGACAGTTCCTTCGGCATTAAAAGGAGGGAGACTTAATAAAAGGAGTGAAGCAGTCACCCTTCAGTGAGAAACGCTTTGAAGTAGAACTTATTATCTGAGAAATACTTTTTGGTTGTCCTAACGACGCTGCTGAATGGGAAAGGCACTCCTTTGTCAGCGATTTGTTCTCCTTTAGTGGGATGCCCGTGGAAATCACTTACATGGGCCACCTTAACATACTGCCTGCAAATCAGTAACTGGCAGAGTCAGACATGCAGACGCCACTTTGGAGGGGACAAAGCGAAAAGTCGCAGTGAGAACGCCGCTGCTTCTCAATTGTGCCCTTTAAAGGGGTTGAAAGATAATTTCTCAGACGAGCGTAGAGGAGAAACAAATGCCGTCTTGTCAGACTTTACAAGCTTTATCCATCTCCTGAACACTGTTGGCACAATGCACATGAAAATGGCTTGTGAAGTGATCATTTCGGTCTCAAAAAGTTAAGAGTGTGTGAAAAATGCAGGTCATTTGATCTGAGCACCTGCGCCAAACTTGACAGTATGGGGAGTGCACCTTGAAGTGTATACAGTGGGTTTTCTTTTTTTTTTTTTTATTGAGAAAGAGAGAGTTTCTTCAGTGCTTTTATTTATTTATTTTTTTGCACAGGGAAGCAGGTGTCAAGAAGTAGTCAGCAACCCCCTCTGCAACTGCCTCCTCCAGAAATAAAATAGCCTATAGCAGAGCAGCAACACCTTGGGACAGTCTGTTTTCTCTATATTTATAGTATCACAAATGAAGAGGTTGGAATATTTTTTATCTTATTTTTTGTTATTTTTTTAACAGCACAACAGCAATTCCAGTACGATTAAATATAGGTCAAAGGAGACCACGTTGTATTATTATTATTATTATTATTATTATTGTCATTATTATTATTATTATTATTATTATGATTTTATTATTATTATCAGAATTTTCTTGCTGCTCAACCTCCAACTGGTTTAATAGAAATGCACTTCAAAACTTTAAATGTAGCCTAAAAAAAGTGAGTGAATTTTACACTACAGATACAGATACATTCAATGCACCCATGTAGTTTTCACTTGTACATTTGTCTGCAACTAAAGCACACACCTGTTTTTCTGACCAAGTCTAAACTTTGTCACAGTGTGAAGCCTCGGTGTGTTTTAGTTTCTCCCGTTCTCACAAACACACACCAGTCTAATGGCCACATATTTGCTGCCCAGGCATTTTGCCAACTTTTTTCACGCTCCCTACCTGGGCTGCTATCTTAAGTTTCATGATCTAGTCGGAAAACAACGACGTGTGCTTGCTGCTGCACCTCTTAACTGAAGAGCCTCGAATCTACGACTTCTCCGGAGCAATTTTTTTTTTCTTCTATTATTAACGTTTTCCTCCAATGGAAGTATAGGCGCTCAGGCTCAGCTTCATTCTGATCTGCGAACAGTAAGTAGGTTTTTCAGTACATGCACTTCAGTCTGCAGGGGACAATTCAGCAGCAAGTTGAAGGAGCGACTCCTAAAGTGTGGTTTTTTTTTAGAAGAAGAAGAACTCTTTTCCCCGTGGATTTTCAAACCCGACGAAAACTGAAAATGATTTGTCCGGTTTTACACTTGGACTCTGTCGGACGTCTGCAGCCCAACTTCAGCAGCTGCTGGTTCACCTATTAGCCCCGATGTCTTTCCCTAAGGACTGCGAGAGTAATACAGCTGACGATAGGCACGCTGGGGGGTTTACTCAGATGACCTGTACTTGGTTTTACTTTCATAGGAACTTCAATATATCAATTACCCAGTGAGCAAATCATAATTCTATTAATACCACATATATAGACTGTGGATATGAGTTCAGTGTTGGAGTGATTTGTCTAAACCTGTACGTGTCTCTGTGTTGCTTCCTGATGTGCAGCCATAATTTAACATAATTACCATATGCATATACTTTATATTGAGAAAAAGATTCTATTCTTTTCTGCTCAGTGGCATAGAAATCAAACAACAGCAGTCACAGCAACTTATTCTTCTGAAAATAAATTTAATGTATTAATCATGTACAACACATTTTTTTCAAAAAAAATAGAAATATAAACACCAAGTGAAGTGAGAAAAATTAATTAATTCTGGAATATTGCTATAATATGTATCAAATGACAGGCCACTCTTTAAAATAATAAATGCAGAATATATTTATATTGTTATTCTTGGTACAATAAATATAACTTTTGTGTAGGATGAGATAAATGGCAGTATTAAGTCTCAAACTTAAGTTTTGTTATATTTATTACATTTAATACACTGTTGTCCATCAAGTTGGAATAATTTTGTTTTCAGACACATTCCTATTTTTATTCCCATTTATAATACATCAGTAATCACCTTTGACCAGGTTCAGTGATTACACACTGAGGCCCAGTTACACTTTATCTATCAAGAATAAATCACATTGTCACATTCATTTCATGAGAAGAGGAAAACATATTTTATTCCAACTTTATGGTTAACAGTATACTTAAGGTGAGACATTTTGCATTGATCTACACTGTGGTGATGGGATCATTTTCAATATTTTAATTTCATTTTGCAATCTCTAAATATTAGAAAGCATCCGCAGTATTCACATACACCTTTGAGGGATCTGGTTGCTCACACGTCGTCAGTGGTGTCCTGTGGATTAGCGTGGCCAATTCAGTTATGCACCGCTCTTCAGAAGAGCATGATACATCACTCAGAAAACTGACATAATATCTGGTGGCTCAGTAACATCTGTGGGGGTAGAGACTTGGTGCTGGTCCAAAGCCCCATCCCAGGACTGGGAGCCACTCCAAGGCAGTAGGTGAGGAGAGCAAGGTCGTCCACGGACAACTGCATGAGCCAGGCCCTGCTACCTGGCCCTTATAGTATACAGCCCTCCGGCCAGAAAGTAGAAACTAAAGTGCAGATAAGCGTAAGCATGCTGCCCCAATAGTCTCTTATTGAATGACAGGGCTTTCCTAAAAGCCTCTAAATGCAGGATGTAGGCTTCAGCGTACTTGGAAACTAGACTGACTGGGTAGAGGGAAATGGAGAACTCTATAGCTGCCTTATCAAAGTGGGACAGATGGACTTTTTAATGTAGAATATTTTCATTTGTCCCCAGGGATGACACTGCTTACAAGGTACTTTAAACCATGCTCATCTCGGGTGCAGTGAGAACATCCTTATTTTGACCTGCTCATGTAAAAAAAAATATTTTATCGTGTTGTGTGCTTCTGTTTTTTTGTTGTTGTTGTTTTTTTTTTACTGTTTCTGCTTATATATTGTACTGAAAGCTGTCAACCACATAATGCACTTTTCTCAGGTTTCAATAAAGATATACTGATAGTCTGTTATAAAAGTGACCTGGGACAAAAAAAATGGACTTTCTTATGTGTAAGGGATTACTTTGACCACCTAATCAACTTTAAATCCATGTATCTCACTTCCATTTCATATCATAAATACCCATCTATAGTTGATCAAAATTATTTCAAAAGCATAGTGCCAGTCCACTATTTTAATCCACCCCTATTCCCCAGCTTCCTCTTTCTTACCATCACCCTCTATTGTGGGCAAAGATTGGTATCTGTACGAGATTTGTGCAGAACTATCACGCCTGCAACATCAGAGGACTGGCCTTGAATGCACCCCGTTTTATTGCAGAAAAGGTCAGCATTTAGAGTAGGGGAAATCATTCTATCACAGCTGGGGAGAAGGAAGAGGGGGTACCCACGGAAGGGACAGAGGGTAGAGAATGAAGAGGGTAAGGTCCAGGGACCATGCATGGACAGTCTGAGCTCAAGAAAAAGACTTGTCAGAAAAAAAAAAAAAAAAGCGAGAGTAAGACGAGGGGCAATCTGTGTCAACAGCAGCTCACCGCAGATAAGGTTTTAACTCCTGCTCTGCCTCCAAACATCTGACTCTCTTCACATAGTTGAGCTACTGCATGTCCATCGTGGAGGAACTGGTGAAGTTGGTAACCAATCATCCCCAGCTTCCAGTCTCACTGTAGGAGCTCTAATCCAATGTGATAAGCCAGTGCACAAGCAGTAAAGTATACAATGTGGAGGCACCACTGTCTCCTCAACCATGCAGAGCCAAGACCTCCCTCTGACTTCATGGAGGTGTCTGCATGGATCCAAAACATCACAAGCCTCACACCCATTCTCTTTAACAGACCTGGGTTTGGCAATGATAGATATGACTCTAAATGGGCAGAAGAAAATGTGACGTCTTGATGTTTCCAACTGACCAGGGATAAGCCAGAAAGGAAATATGGCTGGATAGGCAATGAGATTGAGATATGAGGTCTCCATCTGACTGGTGGCTTCAAAGAGAAGTGGTTTGGGTCTGCAGAGGCCCCAGATGAAGCTTAAGACAGAGATGATGGAATACCAAGATGACCTATGGCATTAATGAAGTCCAGAAATCATACCAGGGAGCTCCTCGTCCACTTTGCCATGCCTTGGCTTGTTTCATTTGTGTAGAAACGGCTCTCCAGTTTTGGTCAGGGCGGACAATTATAAGAAACTGAAGATGCGAGACATGCTGAATCAAAGAAATAACAACCCTCCACCCCATCTAAGGACATAAGCATCACACTTATTAGGCCAAGCCCTTTTACTTGCTGTGAAGATACTGATGACAGCCATAATGTGTCTGGTCGTCCCACAGGACACTTAGCTCTGGACTGTCCCAATCACAAGACTAATTGTATAATTAGGCCAGCTCCATTGGGGACGGGCACCTTTTGGCCCTTCGCAGACATTTGCCATGGTAAATGACAGTATATCTCACAAACTATCACAGCTTATCCATCTTAATGACACTAAACCTTGAGAGATGGCGATTCTTTATTAAAATGACTGATATGATATAAATACACCTTTACAGACGTGTATCCATCACACAGTGTAACGCTGGGGTATTAAATTTAAATTGTGTTTCAGGAGAAAATGAAGAGCGTCTGTCTTGTTGCATCTTGTTTTGATTTTGGGACTTAATACTGGTGTGGTTTTACATTTTATTGAAGACATTTGAATGCAGGCCGTTTCATTCTGGATTGGGCACAGACGAGCCAGTAGATTATGTATTCATCACTTCAGTGGGAGGCTTTCAGAGTGGTGCTTTTCTATTACAAGTGAATTGGTCCTGAGGAAAAACGATCCTCCCTTGCACTGACACGGAGAGTCCTTATTACCCTACTACAGCCCCTCCTTAGATTTTCAGCATCACCATGCACATCATTATCGTTGTCAAAAGTTGTGCGCCGAATATGAACTCTCGGTGATGGGGGGGCCATGGCAGCCACTGCTCGGGGGGAGTCAGATGGAGGAGGGGTGACTCGCAGGTGTCGGTGCTTCAATCCTGACCAGCCGTGGCGAGGTCAGGACACCTCTCCATCCAGGAGGTCCCCATAGGTGCCCTCATTACGCAGGCCCCTGTAGCACCGCGCGGAGTGCGCATGGAGAGGAGAGGTGCGACTTCTTTCGCTCCAAGTCTACCTCTCCCACCTGGCCTCTGTCTGTCTGTCACAACTCCTATAGGGAAGACTCACCAATCTGAATTATAATAAGCATAATAACAACCCCGTGGATGCGGGAAAACTGGAACGATAATAGTAACGGTGCATTATTAGAGCCACTTATGAAAGCATCACAAAAACTCTGAGATGTCACATAAACTACAGCAATAAACTGAGTCATCACTTAAGAAGTAACAAATACGATGGTGTGGTAATTCGCCTCTGACATCCAGTTTCTTTCTGATTATTAAACAAACTTTTAAAACCGCTCTTTCCTCTGGGTTTCTGGGTCCTTCATATAATAACATCTATAGGTCTTATTATATGTAGTGATAGATGTCTGGAAAGCAGCCTACGTTAACTGAAAAAAGTTTCTAAAAAACTTCCCGCTGCACACTGTGACCGAGATTCAAAGGGCAAGTGGTGCTTCATTAACCGTATCCCCATTTACTTTAGATCCCCCCTGAGTCTCAGAGAGAGCGGATTAATGTCAATTACCTGTCATTTTGCAACACCTACAATATGTTATGTCTGCGCTGCCTTAAAGGAATAATGCGCGTCCTGCGCTAGCAATGTGGAAAACCTATTTATAAAGAGCAAAGGAAAACTTATAATGTCAACTGATTCATCCTTTAAATATTTGAAATTTAAGCATTATTATTATTGTTTTCGCTAAAACCGTCCTTCATCCCACTTTAAATGACCTAAATTGTATATTTCCTCTTCCCAAATCCCAGTTACTTTAGTTTAAATCAAATAGCCTATTTATTCTGCTTTTACCAGATCACTCTCTGTAAAACAAACTATAAACTATCACCGCTTAAATAAAAAAATATTTCCCCTTAAAGACGTAAATTAATTGCCTGCCATGCCTGATGAACACGCTAAACAATAAAACCAGAGCACTGGACAAAGAAAACACCATCCAGCTTGAGGACCAATGAGGGGTTTCTTTCAATTTTCAATCACTCCTAGTCGTGCCCGGGATTAAGAGAGGGCTCTTGACTCTCTCTTTCACACAAAACCAAGAGTGCTTGTCAGCAACTTGAAGGAAAAAAGAAGAGAATAATACGTGAGTCCAGGGTTATCGTGTTTAATTGGATTAGAGTGTGTCATGTTGAAGTCCGGAGCATGACAAACAAGAGATAGACCGCAAAGCTGCAGGGAAACACATCCTTAAAACGACTGGAAAATATTTCACAAAATAAAGACAACATTAAAAAAAAATTTCATTAGCTTTTGTTTTGTTTTTTTTTTTTAGAAAATATATAAATGGGGAATTGTTTATTCATGTTGCATTTCCTGTTGTGTCTCCACAAACAGACGTGAAACGTGCCGTGGCTGAGAACTGTTGCAGTGGAGTGGGGTATATTGTCTGGGTTGTGGACTTGGCTGCGCTGCGCTCATTTGAGCGTCAAGCAGCGGCAATAACAAGGTGCGCGCAGCTGTGTGTGCAGGTGCGCGGCCTCCACCTGCTCAACCGCACAGAAACACAAAAAAGAGAGGCGGATCAAAAGCTTGTTTTGCGATTGTGAGGAGAAAAGGAGAAAGGCTTACCGAATTCATATCCGCGTGGCGCTAAATTCACCTTTAAATAGCTCTGTGCACTAAAGATGTCACAAATTTTGCGGGGTGGGGGTGGGGGTGGGG
>JAPQRQ010036298.1:0-12686 GCA_037367365.1 Apogon talboti | reverse complement strand
CACATACACACACACACACACACACACACACACACACACACACACACACACACACACACACACACACACACACACAATTGTCCCTGAGCCCCACCCCTGGTGCGCTGGTTGTTTTTCTTCCTCGGCCTCATCCCTCTCTCCACACTCCTGTTATCAAGGTGAGATGTGCTAACAAGACAGGCTGCCTGCCTGACGTCTCTGGCGCCCTGCCAACCTGCACGGTAAAAAACGCACCCACTGAACTGGCCCAGTTTTATGGCTAGGAGGCTTTATCCAGCCCTTTATGCGTGCTGCCTGCTTGCGAAGACACTGCGTCTGGAAACTGGGCATGAGGCGAGCTCTTCTCTCATTACTGCACACCTCAGGCTGTGCCAGCGCGCAGAGCTCCTCATGTGTCCTCAGGAAACCACAGTGACTGCTTATTTTTATCTTGCAACAGGAACCTTTTTCCTGCCAATTAGTTCCCAACAATGACCCCGCTTGTTTATGTACTGTCTATTGAGTGACATTCCCCATCATAATTAGACCGGGCTTGTGTCTTTCTCAGCTACATGCCAAGTGCATGGATTTTCACACGCGGGGAGAGACAGCTGCTTGCTGCGTGGAAGCTTACAGGGTATATCTTTTAATTTGGTCCAAATGGTGGTGGATAAGTATGAAGATTTTGAAAAGTGATAAAGTTGGAAAACGTAGTAGAGAGAACAATAGTCAGCAGGAGACGGGGGAGAAGACAAGTTCAGCAGGTTCATGCGCTGTGCTCCGAGGATTTAAATCCCTCCCCTTGACCACAGGATACTGCTAGTGTTTGTGAGTCAGATTTCTGTTGAGTGTGTGCATGTACTTGTGTATGTGTGTGTGTCACAGCTGTGAGGCCGGGAGTGACTGCTGCTCAACAAAGCACTGCGCTCTGCTGGGTTGCTCTTGGTAAACAAAGCATACTCACAGAGCTGTATAGTGATTGCCCAACCTCTCCTTTAATAGAGAAAGTAAAGAAAAGAGCACAGCTTAAAGCGCAGATTAAAGTAGAATATGGAGGCAGCACATAATGAAGGATTCTGGATAGTGAGAAAATGCCGCTGCCATTACAGTCTCACATACAAACACAAAATCTGGGCTGTTTATTTGATTATCAGCTACTAAGTGTTAACAGATCGATTTTTGCATGCTCCCCTCCCAGCTGTGATAGTGCAGGCTGCAATTGGTGGGGGGGGGGCTGTGGTCTCTGCCAGAGGAGGTCAGCTGTGTTCAGTCACGGCAATGACAGAGGGGAGGGGAGGGGGGTTGGGTTACTGGAGGGTTGCTGCGCCCACGGCATGCCCAGCTGAAGCCCGATCGTCCCCCATGCTCAGCAACACGCAGCACTGTTAGCTTAGCTGCTTATTCCCATGACAACTGCCCGCCTGAGCACCAGATGTGTGCAAAAACAGCGAAGAGAAGAATGGAAAGTGCTCAAATATATCTGAGAATCAGTGACGTTACACTGCCTCGGCTGTGACAGACTTAGGAACTGAGTTTATTTTAATGTCAAAACTTCGCATGTCACGTATTCCTAGTTCATAACAGTTGTCGAACTTTAGAACAATTTCATAGTTCTGTGTCTAAAAGGATTTAGCATGTTTTGACAAGGAAAGAAGATAAGCGTTTATGCACAGCCGTGTCCCACCATTTAAGTTCACAGTATATTGTTCCTGTCACAACTGAATGGGTGGGGGTGGGGGGGTAGGTGCTTCAGGACAGCAGATGTTATCCTTATTGTTTGACTGAAGGATAATCCTTTTACCTCAGAGACGCAATTTGTTGCATCGAACATAACTGTCAACAAATCTGCCATGCATACATGAACACTGCTTAAGTTTGGTTTTGCATTTATTTTTACTCTCAGATATTTGTTGCTTCTTCATTCAGATTGTGGACAAGAACCACTATTATGCGTCACATCACTTGGGAGCTGGATCTGACTCATTTACAAGCTTCCTCGCTGATGTAATAAAAGCAGTCACACAATTCTTACATGTCTAATACTTTCTGTGTGGCTGATCCGATCTAATTTGCTGTTTTTCACACTCATGCTACGACTTTTAGCAACTTTTCCTCAGTATACGACAAATTGAAGCTGACACTACATTTGTTTCAGTCTGTAACTTTACTTCAAGCCCAAACTCTTCTTCAGTCTGTTGAACTTTACCATAGAGCTTGGCAAGTAGGAGTTAACAACGTAGGCTGCAGTGTTTTGATTGGCTTTGCAGACATAAACAAGAGCTGTACTTGTGCGTGACCCCTGGGCCTGACCCCAGAGATAGACGCTTCTCTAATGGGTGTCTCTTTCAGCAGGCGGCCAGGCCAAGGGAACAGAGGGGCCATTGTTTGAGCCAGGGAAAGCCAATGCTCTCCCCATTAGAGGGCCGAGCCAAGAATAGAGGACCATAGGAGCCCTGACACTGAGGTAAACAGTAAGCGAGACAGGGGACATCCTTGGCACACTGCTGCTTTAGGTGTAAAAATTGGGATATTATATCTCAGTGACTTACGCAAAAGTAAGCAAACACCTCTGCCGAGATGACACCGGGATCTCTAGTCACATGATCTTCATATGTTTTGACAGTTGTATAAATAGCACTGTTAATTAGCTCTTATTAAGGCTTGAAATTCCTTAACTTAAAAACCTAAGACATAGGATTAAGAGGGGAGCGGTGAACAGTTGTGTACACTAAGCCAACCGTGACTGGGGTAGGAGCTGTTGTTCTGTTTCAACCACATCCTCTGACATGCTGTCATTGTGTGCATGTGTTTGTGTCGGGGGGCCGCAGACAAGGGAGTTCTTTTGCTGCAAGCAGCCAAACAGGTGAGTCAGGTGTCAGTGAAGCATGAAACCATACCTGGCATGTATGACAATAGAAGTGCCACGTGTCAGCCCGGAGGGAGGTGACTGTGAGACACTGTACATCTTTGACATGTCTGGTCTATAGAAGGAAAGAGCAACAAAATCTCGTGTGTGATTAATTGTACTGGAACATAAAACTTTACGCTGGATAGATAGAAGCAAACCTTCCGTAAAGATTTACTGAAAGTTTCTAACTGTGAAAAGAAGGCTTTTTG
This sequence comes from Apogon talboti, assembly GCA_037367365.1. Taxonomy (NCBI): domain Eukaryota; kingdom Metazoa; phylum Chordata; class Actinopteri; order Kurtiformes; family Apogonidae; genus Apogon; species Apogon talboti. The sequence continues at coordinate 9,590 of JAPQRQ010036298.1, read as the reverse complement.
TGCTCCACACAGATGAGCAATACATTCTAACGTTAATGTTTATATGTGTCAGGCGCAATCAATCACTCTCATGGCCTGAGGGAATTAATGCTGCGGTGTAACTAATCTGCAGGCTCAGCAGCACCGGTATTAACCTTTTAGGAAGTGACAGTAATGCAGTGTTAGGTAACTTTTCTCATTTGCTCTACAGGATCATTCGGTTGTTTTGCTCTCTCCAGGACCATTCGGTTGTCATGCAGCGCTCGGTTGTGTGCGGAGTGCAGACGGCGAGTTATTAGAGAGGTTTTAGAAGGCTTGTTGCTCTCGGTAAATTAATGACCTAACAGCAGGAGGGATGTGACGGGCACAGTCTCTGCCAAACGCCTGGCCAGCTTCAAATGCCTGGCTAGTCTCAGACACTTGGCTAATCCATCAGTGGCTTGAATTCACAGCACACAACTCCTTAAAATAAAAGCTCAGGCTCAAAGGAGTGGGAGTGGAGCAAAAGAGGGAATTAATTCTCTTCTGTAGGTTTTTTGCATGAGAACAGGCACATTTTCTAATCTAGTCTGGTGAAAAGGGGAGCAAGAGAGACATTTCTGTATCTGCTGTTCCTCATCTATCAAGCACACAACCATCTATAAAGGTGGAATTTCACCTCACGTTATGTCCTGTTGTTTATCCAATTTGACTTGCACATTAATGAAAATTTGGTATTTTTCTGAAGAAGAGCCTGGGGTTAGTTGTGTTTTTTGTCAGCTGACATGGTAAAACATTAATGAAAAAAAAGACTTCAAATTGAGGAAACTTGACACCTTCAATAAACTTTTATTGAAAAAAGTACCAATAAACAACAAGAAATCCAGAAAAAAAAAGATTTGTAGAGCAAAGCTCCTTATGTACAGCATATTGCACTACATTACAAATTGTCTTTACTTCCATATTATATCAACAACCAAAAAATATATATAAACACAAAAATGAGTGCACAGTAGAGTCTCGAAAACACACAGTCAATGTTTACAAAAATGCTACATTTTCGCTGGGTCTCATTTCTTGGTATACAGAGAGTGTGTGATAATCAAGACTTTGTTGAAACTGAGCAGTTAAAGGCATATTCCAGGGTTTTAGAAACACATGTACACTTTGTCTGTAGTCTAAAGAAGGGCAAGTATTTTAGCGCTAAAGGCTCATGAGACAACAGTTAATTCTTTTGGTTCGGTTGGTTGTTTATACACCACATTGAGATGTGCAGGGAATGCATCTTTCATTACAAAATGCCCTCGATCTCATGGACTTTAAAAAGATCTACTTGTATTAAAATTATTGTACTGAACTGTCCTTATAAAAGCAGACCATTTTTTTATGAAAATACATTTTTAAAACATTAAGATCATGAAGAAGAAATGTTATTAAAAAATCCAAAATCAAAACCTTCCTTAAAACTTCAAATTTATATAAAGTGGACTACAAAATTCAAGACACTGACGGTTTCCATAAAATACATGTCCCACTCCAGGGATTCTCTGCACTCACTTACAATACGGTGAGTGCATCATGGGAACCTCATTCTAACAAATTACACAGGGCACCATGGTGGCTTGTTTCCCTTTCAAATAAATCAAACAGGCCATCCTTCCCCAGCCTACTTGGTCAATGCACAGATATACGGCTGACACATGGCAAGAACAGCCTAAGAAAACAATCCAGAGTATATACTATACATTAACACACAACAGATAAGGGACCCATGGGATCTACAGAAACAAAGTACTTTCCAGTGCATGTTGATTACAACATAATGATCAAGACTACGGAATTTAAACAAACACACGTAAAAACAAAAATGAAGGCAACACCTCTGTGTGTTCTGAAACATCTTAAATGTCATCCGTTATCATTAGTGGTGGGTGGAATGGGTGATGACTCATTAATTGTAGAGGCAAGATCATATCATGTTGAAAGTATAAATGCCAAAACTGCATCAAAGCTACTGCTTTTCTAGGCCATGTCCACACGAAACCGCAGCTTTTCCTATCTGATCTTTTTCTTTCTCGTTTTCAAAAAGGTGCTCCGTATACACGGAGTCATTTCAGGAAATATCTGCGTCCACACGAAACCACTGAAAACGATGTAGTACAAATGCCAGGCCCGTATGTTGTAATTGTGTTGTAATGCTCTCGCAAAAAACGGAGAAGACGTGGACCATGCGCATAAAGTGGCATCCTGCTGCGGGGGTGAAAAACTGAGGTTAGAGAGGTGGGGCTATGACATATGTGGTTTGGTCGCACAGACACATAGATATGAACAATAGATGTCGTCTTTAGCCTCTTAGCATGCCATATTGGTACGGGGTTACAGGTACCACTACCCCACAGGAAAGACACCGCCTCTACTGCCAGCTGTATATATTATATAGTTTGTTCATTGTCTATAGTTCTCTACAAACCTATACAAGATGTCTGTGTGTATGGACCTGCCCTGTCTATAATTCTTTTCCCCAGAAAAGCAGGTCAATGGATCTTTGATCTAAATGAAAAAATAAAGTATTTTCTTTGCCTGGAAAACATCACTGCCCTATTTTCTGCATGTAGTAGGCGTGTAGTTTAGTTGGAATGGAAGAACTGCCCAAATGTGCATTACAATTTCAACATAAAGTAGGCTACATTGACAAAAAATGCTTTTCTCTATCATTTCACTCACGGCTCGGTCGTAAATACAGATCTGACATTTGTAACGAACGAAGAAATAAAACATCGCTTCTCAAATTTGCTGATCTATGGTAATTTAATTCTGTATGCACCTTGGCCCCGACTGACGTTCAATCATTTTAAAAGGAGCGCTACCCCATACCAAGATGGCGACTCCATTGACGCAATCGTTCCTATAGACCAACGCGAGATCTAGTGTTCATATCTCTGGTAAGATGAAGACGTGAAGCCGTCGTTTTCAAATTTACCCACTCTGGATAAATTTGTGGTTTTAGAGACTGAAAACGCCGGTTTCGTGTGGACAAAAGGCCTCTCTGATACAAAACTTTTGTGGATACGACCGAAACCGTCTTGGTCTGGACAGGGCCTTAAACCACATATAGTAGATCTACCCATGACTGGTAAACAATAATGAAAATGTTTGAATTGATTGGGCCAGTCCCTGAAAAAAAAACAAAAAAACCTTTCAGTAATACTCACCCCAATATCTTTTTTTTTTAAACACACCAACTCCTGAAGCCACAAAAGTGACTGCAAGTGGTTTGTATTTCTTGACACCATGGTGGTTACGATGAATTTTAATAGTAAGAAGCTTTCAAATATGAGAGAAACTTCTCTTGCAGTGTAGTCTACTACTGTATGATCCAATCCCATCAAACACAAACTAATAATGCACTACTTCCGTGGCACACTCTTGCGGTCTTTGAAAGCTGTGAAGCTCAGTTGGAGGTAGTAGACTTGTTGAAAAACAAGTCACCAATGACGTCCACTAGTAACCATTATGAGGTTAACTGCCGTCTTTAGTGAACAGTCACACTACAAACCGCTTACAGCTAACAGGACATGAGTAATACTGAAAGGATTGGGTTGAGTATCATGTGAAGAAATGTCAAGCACAATGCAGGCTAACCCGCACTGCACACAGTCAAACAAGGTAAGCATGTACATGTAAATGTAAGACTGAACCCAGAAAAAAAGGAAAACCACATTGCACACACAAGTGTATACAGTAGAAATGGGCGAATACACCAAAATAAATAAGAAGGGAAAAAAAAAATAAGTTACAATGAAAATGAACCGATGAACGACACCCATGTAAATGAAGGAGCAGCACAAAGAGGAAGTCGAGAGCAAATGGTGAGACAGGGCGCTACAAGGACTGGCTCAGCGTTCAGGATCCGCAGGAAACTATAACCACAACCACATTCAGTGCACCTCACGCCTACTACTACACGCTCAGTAGCCCCTGTCACCACCACAGCCAGCGAGTCAGCCTCAGACTCCTCCGTCTAACTGTACCTTTATGTGTGCGCTGACGAATTGGCCGAGAGGGAATTTGAACTGAAGTGGAAATGTGAAGAAATATGAATGAACCTCTGGGGGTTTCATCATAAATAAATGGGTAACAACACTGCTCTTCCTCTAACCATGTAACAGATTCTCAAGGTTACCAGTAGCCCACAAAGTCTGTCCCTGAGACATCGTAAGATAATGAGAGGAAACCCTAATTACGCAGTGATAAACATGACACATTGTAAGGAGCAAGTAATTACAGACCCCTGATATGTACTGCTCCTCGGGTCCAAACGTTGGCTTGGGTTCAGCAATGGAAAACATAATTAACAGCATCTTCAACAGTGTCTTTAAACATATTCATATTTCAACAGTAATTACAGTCTTTTTCACTTTTGTGTCATTTCAAAGTCAGTGGTGATTATATATATATATACCAAAAAAGTCCCAAATCTTCATCTGAGCACCAAAGACAATACAAGATCTCCCGACAGAATATAAAAATGATGTAATATCATATAAATGTAGCCTGAGAGGAGGAGATTCTGTTTCACAGATTGATTATGTAGTATTGGTTTGGTGTTCAGAACACAGAAGGGCTGAAGAAAGAAAACCAGGTCTTTGAAACCTTTCAATCCAGGAACATTGCTCCATTGTATGGTACATGACATTTCCACAACCCATTTCCAATCCAGACTGTGTTCAGTGAGGTCTTTGCATTGATTATTTGTCATTAAGTATCTGAAATGTTGCGGTAAAAAAAAAAAGTAAGACATAACTGAAAACCTTCATACAAGACAGAGGTTAGCTCGGTAACAATCTGAACTCTTGAAGGGTGTAGTCTAGTGCAAAAACAGTGGATCCAGAGCTCCACTTCAAGGGCATGAAGGTCTGAAAACAATCACATGAAAAGAACACATCTAACGCACAGGGACACTTTGTATTGGAGAATGAAAGTGGGAACAAGATTCGACTAGAGGAGCGTTATCTGGTGCTCTCAGTCAAATTAAATTTTATACTGACAGGAGTTTTTACTAAAACTCTTAATACAATTTATGTAAAGAAATGCTTACTTTGATTCGTATAAGACAATGAACTTCGGTCTAATGTTTTTAGTTAGTGCACAGGTGCTATATCTTCAAAACTCTTCCAAACCCATGAAAAAATCAGCACACCATCATCTTAAATCCTAATATCATTGATGTCTCAGGTAATCAGTCGATTAGTAGCTGTACTACCTAATTAGCATTACATTACTTGAGATGTACTGATATTCACTCAGTTCTTTTTGATATTTATTTAAGGTCAATAACATTTGATTTTAGTTTCCATGATAGTTTCCATTGATGTTGTCCTCAACCAGTTTACTGTGCTATTGTGCTGAAGTCTGCTACAGTCACCAGGCTTGTTTGACCAGTCACTGTTGCTCCACCCCGATACTTCCTGGGCAATCAGAAAGTCCCGATGACATGTTTGACTTGTCGCACAAGACTGAAAAATGTGCTACTGTCAAAACACTTACGCATACGTAGATGTCACGTCTTGGTGTGCAGATTTTTTTTTTTTATGGGCATAATTTTACTATGTTCCCTGTATTATGACAGTCAGAGATGTTTACGCTTACTGCCATACCATGAAAATTTAGGGAAAAGAAAACATTAACAACAAATATGGATTAAAAAAAAAGGTGAATGTTCCACTGAGGTGAGGTGCAAAATGCTTTGTTCTGAGAAGTTGTCTCTTTGGAAATTAGTAAATCAACTTGACTGGTGGTCACCTGGGAAACTTCACAAAAGAAAACCTCAACGTCACATTTCCTTTCATTTCCTGACCTTCTCGTCTTGCCTGTAAAATTTGCTCAATACTCATTCTGGCAAAAGACATTGAATAAGGCATTCCCAGGGTCTGCAGAGGTCATTAAAGATGGATACATGTTGAAGTGCAAAAAATTTAGAACAATGTACTGTACAAAACTACTACACCACATGTATACCAAAATATGAACATTGTCCTGTGGAGGAATCTCGGAACATCATGGCATCTTCTTGGAAAGAAAAAACACACGACCTTGTATAAAAGTTGGTTGTCTCCGTCCCGCGGTGACCTTTTCTCCTTTTCTTTTTTTTGTTTTCCCCCCGAAACAGACCCGTGTTAGATTTGACAGTGCCATTTGGAGTCCAGTTCCTCAAAGAGATGAAGGAAAGGGACGGGAGGGAGAGACCCCCTCACCTCTGTCCTGCTCCACCTCCTCCAGCGATGAACCCTCTGTCAAACAGAAGACTGAGCAGAGCTGCAGCCAGGCGCCACCACAGCGGCCCCTGGTTCCTTTGGTTTCGATGATACTGCAACGACAAATAAAGGCGAGATATATGTCAGTGGAGCAAGAAGAGTGGCCAGTCACTTGCTTACAAAATGCATTCCTGGAAAGTGTTCCATTCATGCTTTAGTTTATGCTGGTTGGAATCGATGCTGACTGACAGTAAGCAAAGGGAAGAGGCTCAACTGAGAGAAGGGAAGACAAACCCAGACACCGGAACAGCGCTGGTATTTTCACAACAGTCTCCTTCTGTCCCCAACAATACTTATTAGAGAGGCCTCTCTAGGGTGCGGGATCCCAACAGAATCTAGGCTTCCCTTCAGACATTCCAAGCCATAAACACATTCATCATAAGGTCACACTCATTGTAATATTTCTGGCAGAGACAAGCAGCGGACGCTCAGGAGGAGACTGTGTCAGGTTCGCGAGCCAATTGGATTGTGCGCGATTAGGAGGATAATGTTATCTCTGCCATAGAGAAGCTGAAGTAAGATAATTGCACCAAATGGGATTATGGAGCTCTTGATGAGTGTCAGGGAGCCTCTGGAAAACGCATATCTGCACGAGAGAGGTACAGTAGCCCAGCTCGGTGCACCAACAGTTCATCTGCAGACGAAAGGCAGACTCCATCACGCCTGATAGTGCCGTTTTATTTTTAGACTTTATTTTTAGGGGTTGGAAATGAAACACAACAATGGGGATGGAGATTTTTTTTCCTTCTCTGGCATCTTTTCTTGGCATCATTCTGCTATGGTTTTGGAAAGCCAGAATATCTAAAAACAATGATTAGATAAGCCGTATTGATATGACTGTTAAAGTGTTGTCCAAACACTGAACTAGTTACCAGCCAAGAATTGCCACTAAGATAAACTTCTGAGTCTTTATACTCTTATCAATTTGCGGTGAACATTGCAGGGTGTTGCATAAGCTTTGCCAGGTTCCAGTCAGAATGTGTCTATCTATTATACCACTCGCTCAGTTTTTGTTCAAAAGAATAATGGAGAGGTAAACAAACTCAACGCGAAGCTAAGGATCTTGTTAAAACCAGTTCGCTTTTGTGTAGCCTATCAAAACCTTGCCTGAGGTTGTTTTGATAAGGAACTATAATGTTGTAATGTCTGCTGCATATAAACATGGGCAATATTTACATTCAGCACAGATTGGATGAGATCACTCCGGTCCTGTACATGTACGATGATTGGCATCGTAAATCTAACACCCAATTACAGAGACTCCAGTCCGTTACATCTCTGTGATTAAAGAAGACTAAGGCAAATATTGCATATGTGCAAGTATGTGTATACTGCATATCAGTATGTAATAAAACTTAATGATGCTTAGAGTTAGAGAGTAAAAGTTAAAGCCCAGTAAACTGTGGGACTCATCCTAGTAAGAAGCTTGTGTGTTTACTATAAGCTACATGTGAAGCAATTCATCTTCATAAACAGAAACAGAGCGCTTTTGTGACTGTGGCCTTTTGCCCCTTTACTCTATCAAGAGAATGACATCAAGACAAACACCAACAAAGATAGAGAGAGTGAGAAAAGGAGGTGTGCATAGGCCTGTCGCAACTTAGTCATGAGTCATGCCACCAACTGTCAAAATGAGCTCCAAATATAGCAGGCGATAGAGAGGAAGAGTCTAGCCAGATGCTCTGTGTCGTCACTCCAGCTCTGGCCTGATGTGCTTTATCATCGTCCCATGCGTGCGTCTGTCAAGCCAGCTGCTCAGAAGCTCTGCCTTATCTTGTGAGCAAACAGACAGACCGGGCTCAATGGCAAGACACTGGATTAGTCACATCAGGGAGGAGGCAAGGAGTGAAGGAAAAAATACAAACACTGTGTGTCAGATAGTATAGAATAACACAATTGGACAGCGCCTTCAACAAAAATCATCACTGACCGGTGAGTGAAAAGCAAATATCCAGAGCCGGCCTCATATGTTTTTATTTCCAGTGCAGCTCCACTCCTCCCCCGTCTACAAGTGCTGAAAGGAGAGAGTGCCATGCCCTCACTGGAACAGTGAAGAGATAAAGCCACAAACACTGTGTGGCTGCAGACACACATACACACACACACATACATGCAGGCGATATTCAACCCTGCTTTCAACACCTCCTATCGAAAGCACCAGGAGTCGTCTCTCTTAAAAAAACATGGGGATGAAACCTAACTCCGCTCCTTGCCCTATGCAGGCTGGAGCAGTCTTCCTGCCATTGTGACTGTCATTATTGCAGTGTCTCAAATGGCGGGCCGGCTAATGTCAGCCATCCTCTGGGGACCTTAGCGTCCCCTCTAGCCCTCTCTGACTGAGGAGCAATTTATCTGTCAGCATCCGCCAGCTCTCCTTCGCTACCTAATCCCTCCTTTCGCCAGAGGCCACTGGCTCCCATGAAGAACACTCACAGGCACATTGCTCCCAAATCTATCAAGAGGATGGCAGTCTAAAGCACTTGGATGCTTCACGGACAAGTGTCTGCACTAAATGAGCGCAATCACCAGCTGACAGGAGCAGACAGAAATGAGAACAGGCAAACAGTGACACAATTACTGAGTGAAAGTTTTTGTACTGACTGTCAGACCGTGTGATAGCGAGAAGTGAGAGATGGCAAAAAGCAGAAAAACAAGTATGGGTGTATTCATGCATGAGCATGTACACATGCACACACAACACAATTAATTGCACAACCACACCACGGAGCCAAAAATAGCAATTAAAGAGGCTACAGTCGAATCACGCATCCAAAACCGCAGATCGATGTTTGGGCTGTAAAAACATCCCAGGGCAGCACACACACACACCCACACACACCTACACACACACATACTAGAAGAAATACAGTTATGCTTCAGAGGTCTCAGCGGTCAGACTGGTTTCTCTGAAAGTTAATATTACAACCCCTCTCTTCACTACTCATTAAGTGACAACATGTATCTGTATGTATCCTGCCACATGTAGCTTCAGGATATGAGTTCACTGGCCCATTCTCAAGTCTCACTGTCCTGACTGATGTTTACTCAACCAGCAAGGACCCACAAGCCACTTCCTCATCCCCCCGACCCTGACCAGACGCTGTTGTACGTCAGTAGATCGCAGACAGACACGCACACCCCGACCCTCCTGTCTGGTTGTCTGGATGTGCATCTGCTAGTATCACAACACATGAGTCATGCTGAGCTGCAAGAGTATAAATATCTACATCTTGATAAGCGCCTGAGAAAAAAAGAAAATCAGAAACGTACTTGCACTTGGGTGTGTAATGTAATTTTTGAGTGAGGCACGAGATGGGG
>JAPQRQ010036297.1:0-12687 GCA_037367365.1 Apogon talboti | reverse complement strand
TAACATGGCAACACAAATGAAATAATAACACCAGCTTTTTGAAACAGTTCAGCTGTAAGTAGGTATTAGCTGTACATATACAATCTACTTTAAATCATACCTCCAATCTATTATGCCTTTGAATTTTCATTATTTTGTCTCTTTAGAGGTGATGCATATATTGAGGTTTATTATCAAGAACGACCTCTTCTATTAATGAGAGCAGAAAAATCTACAACCCAGACTCACTTGAATTCTTTCTCAGACTTTCCTCTGAGGTCCCTGACCAGCCACTGGTTGGTGAAAGCGTCCTGAGGCGGCATCCCATATCGCATCACTGCATTTAGGAAAGCCTTCCTCTGCCGCGCGTTGAAGCCCAACACCTGTCAAATAAATTGAAGAGGTTACGAGGCTTAAAAATAAGAAGCACAAGGTGACAAAACAAATTCTGGAAGCAAAGAGTCTTTGTGTCCACGTTATGTCTGTACCTCGATGTTGCCGCCCACCCTGGCTAAGAGCGGCGGCAGAGGTTTGTCCCGGTCGTTCCTCAGCCCTTTGCGGTTTGGTCTGCGGGCATTGGCTGGGAGAAACAAAACATGATTGTAGTAGCTGAACCACATTCCAGGCAACACACTGGACATAGAGAATATGAAAAAGAACTGTGATAGATGAGAGAGTGTTTTGCTGTATGATCTTGTGTGCTTGTATCGTCCTAAAGATTTTACTCACATACAATTCATCACAACAAACCAAAATACTACTGAGGCTGCATCCCCTCTGAGTCTCACAACACTTTTACATTAAATGCTTCTTCTGGAAACATTTTACTTTAAGATCAATTACAACAGAACGCAGTGTTGTGGTAAAGCTTTTAAATGAAATCTGAAGTAACTGAGCCGCAATTAAACGAAACATCTGAGTGCATCTCTAATTGAATTGAATAAATATGTAACATTTCTACCAAAGTATAACTGTTTGAACCATTTAATTAAACAAAAGTGAATGTTTCAAGCTGTGACATGCAGTTCAACAAAAACTTAATTCTTTACAGCTCAAATGAATACAATCCTTTTAAAGTGCACAAAGACCGCTCATGGAGAAGTCGTTAATTATAATTTTCTTTCCCTGCTTCATTTTATTTTTCATTCTCCTTTTGTCTTTCTTTACTCTTTTGCCTTGTCATGACATAAGTAGATGATACACATTCTTCTCTGTGCTCTAGTTGATGTTTTCAGTGATAGTATCTGCTTGTGTTTGAGAAGCCAAATTTATGACTGTTTAAGACATTTTTGGGGGCATTTTTGATCAAATTTAACACCTTTCATTCACAAAAATAACAGTATAACGAACCTCAGAGTTATGTCATGTTGCAATCCAGCTAATGTTACATTTCTTCATGACTAATGTTTCTGCTACTGACGTTCAAGCTTCTAAAGCTCATACCTGAACCCTCCGTCCACTCATTCCCATCTCTGTTATGCTAAAACACTAATTACAAATTTCATGCATCCTTTACAAAGCTTTCCAAAGCTATAGCAATATCACTTAGTGTCTGTGGCAATTTTAAGACCTTTGATCAGTCCCTCCAGAAAAATGCACGCAAAAATCCTTCATTATGAGATGGATTATGCGGGGTTTTTATGTGATTTTATGCGGTGAAATTGCGGGACTTTGCAAAAAATGTGCAAAGTTGCAAAAATATGTGGGAACTGGAAAATGATGTGTTTTGATGAAAAAAACTGATTCTTCTCCTACACCTTGTTCTAACTAGGCTACTACTAAATGAAAATTGTCTAACTACATCCTACAAGTAAACATACAAGAAGTAAGCATAAACTACATCACATCACTTCTCAAAGTAACTTTTTGACTGATGCTTTGTTTAGACCCACATTACATGAATCAATTTTTCCCTGTATTGTTAAATGTTAGAATATCAAATTTAATCAAAAGTCTGTTATGTGGGGTGGAATTGCTAGTTCTATGTCTAACCCTCCTCCTTTATCTGGGATTGGGGCCAGGAAAATGACCCAAAAGAGACACTAACTTAGAGCTTTGGGGGGTTTTTTTCTTAACTGGTTTGGTTTCTAACCTTATACTCCACTTTGGAGCCTACAACAACTCACAGTAATACATAAACTTTTTTTGCCATAGCTATAACATTTTTAATGTTTTTTGTAATAACGGTTTTAACTTCACAACACTAATAATCTAAATGGCTGAAAAAGAGTCACTGTCAGTGGCAATGTGAGAAATGATGGTGACTGGTCTGGCCCCAGTTCAGGTTTATTGTTTTTTTTTTTTTTTTCAGACCCCCTCCTCAAATGCAGTGATTTAGTGTGACAGTGAAAAAGACATTTACATTTACATTTACATCCCGCTCTGCAAGTGAGAGCGAGATTAGCGGCGGCTTTGCAAACGTTCTATTCATTAGCAGTGTGGACGTGGAGTGGTGGGTCTCCTCTGCTCTGACAGCACGGACTGATGCACGAGGTACTGTGAGACTGACCGCCTGTGAGCGCTTTGGGATGGGGGAGGGGCTTACGGCAGCTCGTTGAGAACAGTAACTGCAGAATGATACGTGCTTTCATGTCGCATATTACATCGCTACCCGTGTCAAGTTAAAACTGCGGGGATTATGAAATCATGCGAGCCCTTCATATTTTGTGTGTTTTGTGCAGAAATATGCTATTATTGCGGTGAATATGTGCTGCAGACCCCCGCATGATGTGCGCTATTTGCTTCATTACACATTGAATTATGCGATCACAGAATCATATTTTTCTGGAGGGACTGTTTGATGTTAAGATTTAAGAATTAATGATCTATTTTAAGGATAATTTATGAGATGGTTTGAAGAATGTTGGTGATTACAGTGGAAATTTCATAAAGTGTGTAATTAGTCCAATCAGGTAGGTCTCTGGGGATCTAAATCTTAAAATCAAACCTAATTTAAGACAACTTAATAGATGATTAGCCTACGTATAACCCTGACAGTTCTTCTTAGCGCCAAAGCTTTGGTACACCAACAGCACATGAACAGTTAGCCTTACCTTCAGTCCGTTCATCAAAGTCTTCATCGCCCTCCTCTGAGGCCACCGAGTAATCAGACTGGTTGTCAGACTGATCTTCCTGCCAGTCTAAAGGAAGCACAGACAGACAGACACACGTTAAAGAGGATGAAAAGAAAAAAAGAACAGTGCTCTACAATGAATTGACAGAGAAGATAAAGTACACACAATAGAAACTCTAAGACTGCATTACTGTCAGCAGTCACCACAAATACGGAAAATTTGACACTTAATAAGAGAAACAGGTTCACAGTGTTAGAACTCTGCATTGAAAATAACATGCAGAAATTAAACTGAAACAATTTTAGCATCATGAACATTGAAAGGAGAGCTAATGAAATAAATTATCTTACTTTTAAGTTTAGCAGTTGTATTTATATGATCCTTTACTACCAAACACAAACAAACTAAAGCATGACAGCAACATCAAGTTTCTATAGCTAAACACAAGTCACTAATGGAACAGTTCATGCCATGCACTCAGATTATCTACCACGTAACACTGACACAACACCACCAAAAGCACAGCACAGCACACACAGAAGAAGAGGTTGCATTATATATTGTTCTGTACCCTGTCTTATACCTCGGTCCTCCTGGGAGCCGTCGTTGTAGTTGACCGGTTTTCGAGTCCTTTTGCCTTTGCCCAGATTGCGAGCGAGATCCTCCTGCTGCTGCTCGTAGTGGTGGCGGAGCAGCTTCTCCCAGTAGTCTGGATCTACACTCTCCTCCTGCTTAATCACCTCCCTCTCCACCTCCTCCTTCTCGACCAAAACAAGAGTGTGTTCTTTATTACTCGTCATCATAAATCTAACTTGACAAGAGCCAAAGTCATGTTTTCACACTCATACCTCATCGTCTTCATCTTTGACCACATACTGGGCCACTTTGAAGGAGCTCAGGTATTCGTTCATGCTCTGGAGCTCTGTGTCGTCTGTGGCATCCTGGTTCCTGTCTAACAGACGCTCAATGGCCTGGTCATCGTAATGGATCACACTGCTGTCATCCTCTTTGTTGTCTCCTAACGGCAGCACAAGTGAAATGAAAGGACAGGAAACACAAACTCAGTCTAAGTGCTGTCCACTGACACTCCATCCCAAAGGTGGAGCCGTCTTTACACTTCAGTTAGTCAAGTATCTCTCAGTTTCCAGATTTTGCTGCATTTTACTTGATCTACACTCTCCTGTTTAGAAAACTTCCAACAACAAAAAAATACAATCATGGCTATACCTCAATAACGTGAAGGCATGTATAATTAACCTCAGATAAGATGTGATTCAAGGTGGATTACAGTAGACTCACCTTCTCCAACTTCATCCTTGAACAACTCCTCGGTACCAAACTTCAGGATGTCATCGAGCTCCTGCTTTGACATGGAACCTGTCTTAGAGCCAAGGCCGGGTCGGACCACCAGATGAGTGAGCATCATCTTCTTCTTCGCCACCTGGTGGAGGCGAGACGGTGGAGAGGTGACAAGCAGTGAGCAGATGATGATGTTTTTACAATTTCAAAAATTTGCTTCCCCTTTATTATATAAAGACAATAAACCTATTGTCATGACCGTGTCATAGTATGATTAGTGTTATTTATTGTTGACATGCGTCTGTACTGTGACGTCTTTGTTTTTTGTACTGTGGTTTTTTGTATGCCGTTGCAGCCCCCTTGCACTATTGTCCACAACGAATTTCCCACTGGGGACAATAAAATATATCTTATCTTATTGTAATGATCCTAATATATGTTTAAGTAAATCATCTGCAGTCACCTGAGTGCTGAACTTCTTGACGGTTTTACTTGTCATAGCTTTATTTCATCAGTCGCAGCAAAACAAAATATTACACAAAGTTCTGTAGGTGAGAATGAAGTACCTGATGTTTTAGTGTGACAGATTCACTACACACACTTGCATCCATTAACCACTCAGCAACCAACATTAAGAGTAAATGTAACATTTACATTGAATATCTGTGAAGATGGAAAGCTTGTACAGTGTCTGTCAATGATTTGACACCATATTTTGTCTGCATTAAAAAAAAGGTTTTATAACTATTCACTTGAAATTGTTTTTTTTGTTGCTTTTTTTTTTTTTTTACAAATATCAGTTATGTTATTTGGTTTGTAATCAATTATTTTATCATTTTTATATGATTTAGAGGAAAAAGCAATAAGGAAGTGATTGTGATGTTATAGAATTACAAAATCACCTAAAAAATGTTAATATTTTATTTACAAACACTGTACATAACTATATTAATGTTACATATGTAAAAGAAATTCATTATTTATAATATAAATCATGGTTACACTATTGACAGTGAAATTTTTTAAGGCCAGATGAAAACAAAACACTAAAATCACTCAATTTGACATTTTATTATGTGTACTATGTGTACACAGTTGCAGTATTCTTATTTATACTGCAACTATGTTTATCTAACTTATTTTGAAAATTCTTATGTATCAGACTCACACAAGAATCACAATGTGAAGCAATGAAGGTGTGTAGAGTGTTCAGTTTTTCATTTGCTGAAATGTACTTGACAGTTACAACATTTGCGATGGAGCGTGGTGTATACGATACTATTTAATAATTAATCGAGTATGTATGTACCACCTGTGCCTCCTTCCATCTGTGGGAAACACTCCCATATGAGTGGCCTCTCACACCGTTTCTTTACACTCACCTGTGTGATTCTCTCCTCTACAGATGCCTTGGTAACAAAGCGATAGATCATCACCTTCCTGTTCTGGCCAATACGGTGAGCTCTGCTGAACGCCTAGAGGAACACAAATAGGGAAACAAACCATTACTTCCTATTATCTTCACAAACAAAAACACTGACAAGTGGCTGAGTCTGAGAGTAGGCTGTGCATACCTGGATGTCATTGTGTGGGTTCCAGTCAGAGTCATATATGATGACAGTGTCAGCAGAGGCCAGATTAATTCCCAAACCACCGGCTCTGGTGGAGAGGAGGAAAGCAAACTGAGGGGCACCGGGAGCTGTCGGCAAGAAGAATGTATCACTAGTTAATACACAGGAAGCAGATCGTATCCGAGTCCTGAGACTCTGGACAAACAAACTGACTGACTGTTTGAGTTCACGTCTCACCGTTAAAGCGATCGATGGCCTCCTGTCTCATATTACCAGTGACTCCTCCATCAATTCTCTCATATTTGTATCCCTCATTTTCCAGGAAATCCTCCAGCAGGTCCAGCATTTTGGTCATCTGAGAGAAGACCAGAACCCTGTGGCCTCCCTCCTTTAGTTTCTTCATCATTTTCTGAAGCAGCATCAGCTTCCCCGAGGCTTTGGTCAGGGAAGTGCCTTCATACATGCCATTTGGAAGTTTGGGTGCCTCCTGCAGTTAGAGAAACAATCGGAATGAAACGACTGCTATAAATCAAGTTTCAATACAGCGCTATAACTGCAAATTCTGTGACAAGACTTCAACCGTACTGTGGCAGCTGCAGGAAAGAGGTAGGGATGATTGCAGCACTTTTTGAGATCCATCACCACGTTGAGGAGAGAGACTTGGTTTCCTCCTCCTCGAGTGTTCAGAGCCTCAAAGTTGCGTGTGAGGATGAACTTGTAATATTTCCTGGTTGAGAATACAAAAAATAATATAGAGAGCATTAAAAATACATGATAAAAATGGCCATCTATATAATGTAGTGTAGGGTTCATTCTCAGTGGTATGTGGTTCGCTTCCTCTCACTTACTTCTGCATGGGGCTAAGCTCTACTCTCACAATGAGCTCAGTCTTGGAGGGCATGTGTTTGAAGACATCAGCCTTCAGCCTCCTGAGCATGTGTGGTCCCAGCATGTCATGGAGCTTCTTGATCTGGTCCTCTTTGGCGATGTCGGCAAACTCCTCCAGAAACCCTTCCAGGTTACTGCGGAGAAAAAAGAAAAGTAAATAAACACAGGATCAGCGTGAATGTCTACACTGTGTATGAAATGTAGCAACATGTGCTGAGGCCACTGACTTGAATCTCTCTGGGGTGAGGAAGTTAAGCAAGTGGAAAAGCTCCTCCAGGTTGTTCTGTAGCGGGGTGCCGGTCAGCAGCAGCTTGTGTTGCAGCGGGTAGTTGTTTAACACCCGGAAGAACTGAAAAGAGGAAAATCAGTAAATTTAGTGCAATGAGTCTAATAGAAAAACACACGAAGGCAGTATATTTTACAAAGATCTAATCCAGAGTGTGTTTACAGGTATCAGGCACATAAACTGAACACTTTTGAGACTATTCTGCAACAAGCATAGTTTGTGTTCCTGTGCAGAGGTAGCTTCTATATATAATATTGTTATTAGAGTGAGTTTGGTTAATTTTGGTTATACAGTATTTAACCAGTAGATTAAGTGCAAGTATAAAGTACAAGGACAGTATAAGCTTTCGAGGTAGGATGAAGGCAAAGATCTCTAGCAACACTTGTAGTGTTGAATAATTTTATTATAGTTAAATCAACATGTTTCATCTTTTGGCCGTTATCAGGGTCATTAAAAAGTACATAACCTGCTGCATTTAGAAAAAATATGAAATATTAGAATCAAAAACATAAAACATGCACAAACGGCCAATTACATACATTCACACTTTTAGAAACTGGTTTAAAACCTTTCACACAAAAGAGCATGACTCACTTTGCCAAACACAGATTTAAAAAAGGTTAACTTACATTAGATGCAGTGTTACTGTCATAAGGCCCCAATTTCTACTTTAGGACTGCTTAATACCTACTCAGAGATTTCAGGTTCTTTATGGGTGTGTAGACACACTCTTGTACAAAGAGGAAACAAACAATTACACAAAGTATTTTTGGTTCTTACCTTGGACTGATTGTTTTTGAGTCTGTGTGCCTCATCCACAACCAGACAAGCCCATTCAATTGAACCCAGCACAGCCTGATCAATGGTAATCAACTCGTAGGACGTCAGAAGGACGTGGAACTTGACCGGTGAGTCTTTCTGTAAAACACATGGCAAGAGAAACAAGAAGCAAATACATAACTGAAGTGGCTGCATGTATTTTTCCAGTCACAATACTGCACCATCCATATTATTCAATGTAAATGCTACTTCTGTACTTTGATATGATAACAAAAAACAGGCACAAGATATGCACAAAAGCAACATCAAATTAATATAAATGTATTTTTCCAGTGCGGTCTTTGCACTTGTTCTCTTCAGTTGTTCTCACCTTCATTTTGGACGCCTTCTTTCCACCTCTGATGGCATTTCCCTCAAAAGAAAACTCGTTCTCTCTGATGATGGCCCTGCTGTCTTTGTCTCCTACATAGGTCACCACGTACATGTCAGGGGCCCACATCTCAAACTCTCTCTCCCAGTTAATGATGGTAGAGAGCGGCGCACTAACCAGAAAGGGACCTTTAGAGTGACCCTGACAAAGACAAAGGTGAAGTCAGGGTTAGCAGATCTGTACTAAACAGCTTTATTTGCCCTTTAGGCACTTAAAACACATTCACTTTAATGAACAGAGTTACTACTGTATGTGTCAAATATCTGAAACCCTACACACTATAAATGAGTTAAGAAAGGAAGACCAGACAGAGCAGTACCACGGAAAATGGAAAAGCAGGAGACACATTTATACTTTCTTAAAATAATTTAACACAAATGTAATTCACTATTCAAATAATATCAGGAAAAAGATTGCAGGACAATACATGTGCCCGTACCTCCTTGTACAATGAGTAGAGGAAAACAGCAGTCTGCACAGTCTTGCCTAACCCCATCTCATCAGCCAGGATAGTGTCGGTGGCCTGAGCCCAAGAAAACCGGAGCCAATTCAAGCCCTCCAGCTGGTACGGATGCAGAGTGCCTCCTGTGCTGTCCAGGTACTCAGGCTGCCGGTCAAACTTAATGGTGGGCTGAAAGAAAAAAAGGAAACAACTTAATTCCACATCTGCACTGATTCAGTCTGATTTTATTATCCCAGTAATAATAACCCATTTATCCAACACAAGAACTGCACTGACAGGACCAGTGACATATGAACCCCAAGGTTGTGTTTAAGAACAATTCCAAACACTTACATCTACAACTGGATTTGCAGGCGGCCGCTCTGCTTTCTTCACTTTGACTGGCTTTTTTAGTTTCTTGCCAGGTCTGCCCTCCTCACCCATCATCAGCTCTCTAATAGAAAAAAAATGCACAAAACACACTTTAACAACAATGGCATCAGCTGTTGGAAAACGACACTT
This sequence comes from Apogon talboti, assembly GCA_037367365.1. Taxonomy (NCBI): domain Eukaryota; kingdom Metazoa; phylum Chordata; class Actinopteri; order Kurtiformes; family Apogonidae; genus Apogon; species Apogon talboti. The sequence continues at coordinate 3,416 of JAPQRQ010036297.1, read as the reverse complement.
CAGACGCCTCTGCCTACCTGTGATTCCAGTAGGTTTGTTTGTAGGGGTCATATTCTGGAATGTCCATGTCTTCACTCTCCCAGGTTGACTGGTCATAAGGCAGATCCCTCCATTTGATCAGGTAATGGACGTTGTTCTTCTTATCAACACTAACATGATAATAATAAGTTAGAATCATGCGTGATCTCTCTATACACATTTATCCTCTTATTAATTTGCTTGAGGTATTTTTGACAGAAAAAAAAATTCCTAATTATCTAATTGTGGCTTCTTTTTTAATATTTTCCTATTTCTTTACTCCTCTATGACAGTCAAATATTTCTGAGATCAAAAGATCTTCTTCGGGTGTCGGGCCAGACTGTTAAAGCTGGGTTTGTGGTGTGTTCCCGGTGGTCCAGTTTGCCCGAAACGTAGTGCACCGTTTATGTAACACAACTTGAATATGGAGAAAAAAATGGCCAAAATCCCACAGCGTGCTGCGTTTCGGGTAAACGGGGCTGCCATGGCAACCGGGGACACGGTCCAAACCCAGCCTGAGATAGCCTATGTGTCGCGATTACCTTAACCCGCTAGCTAGTTAGACACTGTCGTCATAATTATAACGCTTTCTTCCATCTCCGTTTATCAGACCACCAGACTTGTGTTACCTATAGTTGACTGGAACTAATACATATAACGCTGGTTTGAGAGCCTATAACTGGAGCTGATTGAAGACTTGCTTGCTAGTCTCTAGCCATAACAAGTTTCTGTAGCGGGCTAGTGTTCGGTAACTATACCCAAAGCCATTAAGATGTAATCATTAGTGACTTGTCTGCTTTGGGTTACAAACCGATCTTTGAGAATTGAGTCTTTTATGTTTATCCAATGAATCGATTAGTTATTTAAAAAATATGTAGATTAATCGATTATTAAAATTATCGTTAGTTGCAGCCCTAGTTGTGACCAAAAATTGGTTAGCCACAGTGTTGCTCAATGCTCGGCTGCAAACTGTGGAATGGATTTCCTGAACACAGGCGTGTCTCAATGAGATGCGCCTCTGTTCAGGAAATCCACTTCACATTTTGCAGCTAGCTAGCAGAGCAGCCGGCAGGGAATCACTTGTGGAGTCATTTCAGAAGACAGTGTTAAAGCACAGACATGGTTCACAGATCGGAAATCTCTGCAGGTTGAATCGAAAATTTCCGATCCGTGAATTGCGTTGGTATCGGAAGCCGATACCGATACTGGATCGGATCGGCCCCATCCCTAAAAATTATGTTCTTTTTATGAGGGAATTGTGTTTTAGACTATACATGTGTACTACCTATGGTTGAGGACACGATGGATCATCAGCCACTCCATCTTCACCCCATAGCGGTAAAACTCCTCTTCCATGTGAACAAACAGAGGATCTTTGTTCTTCCGTTTGGTGCTCTTGTCATCATCCCCTTCGCCTCCAAAATCAACAGGCGGCGGTTCATCCATGTCAGTCTTCCTCTGGTAGTTACGAAACATCACCTGGCAGTTCAGCTCCAACTGAACAGTGACAGGAAAGTAGAGAAAGTGGTTTAAATATACTGGAGTGCTGGGTTTGTCCATTATGTGCATATGTGTGTAAAAATGTCCCACACTTGCAGACAGGCAGCTAAAACAATCTCAGCTACAGGTGGATGCACACATTCAGAAGACTGTCTTATACCTGAAGCTCCAGCACCCAGGAGCAGTGCCAGTAAGACATATTGCACCATTTGACGAAAAACTCCCTCTCCCTACGTCCCGCTAGAGGAGGGGGATCAGGAGCATCAGCAGGCAGGTCAGCAGGCCTGGGGACAGGCGTGGGGGCGGGCGGCTCCCCCCAGCGCCAGGTTATAACCTTCTGGACTTTGCCCTTCATCGGTGGACACTGTAAGGAAAGAGAAAGGAAGATAGAACAAAGGAGAGAGACAGAGACAGAAAAAATTAGATATTAGGATCATTAGAAACAACTTCTGAAAGAAGAGATCAGTTTCACACCAACGATTCTGTGCTCTTCAAAATTATAGGAGTAAAACAATGTTCTGGTTAGGTTTGGCTAGTCCTGCTGAGAGACGGACAGATGAAAGCGAATGATCACATTGGACTGACATAGTAATGTTGTGTGACTATGACTTTTATGTGTTGATCGTTGCCATCTCAGTGTTTTGGAACCAGAAGTGGCCATATTTCAACAACTGAGTGGAGATAGAGGAGCATGGAGGGCGATGGGTGAATAACTGTCAGTCATTTGATGGTCATCTTAGTGTAACTTATCCACGACTACAGCCGAGATGTTCTATTAATAAACTGAAGCCCTGAACATCTGATGTCAAGCACACCTGTCAGTCAAATCATTCTACTAGCCCTAAAATTATAATAACCAATTTAATGAACAATTAGTAGAACACTTTTTAGAGTATTCAAATTATTGACTTAGTATTACTATAAAGGAGTTTGATGTACTTCTAGGGGAGTCCAGCATCTAGTGGCCATCTGTGGTATTACACTATAAACTACTGTCCTTGTGCTCTGTGGTTTCCCATGGCTTTTGTTCTGGGTTTGCTCCAGAGTTTAATAGTTTCATCCTTGGCTTTTACATTACCCTTTCAGCAAAGTTTTTCTTTTTAATTTATGCAGTTGTCTTGACCAGTTCAGGTAAAAGACAGAGTAATGCAACTGAACTGGCATAATGTGACATATACTGTGCCTGCATTTTCGGTTGGTCTTTATTTCTACAAAATGCTCTGTCCTGTAACAGGAGCACTTTATTTTGAGAGGTTTGAGGGAACGTTCTATAACCTGGTGCAGCTTTAGAGCTAATGTTAAAAGTTGCTAATAATTAACGTTATTCAAACAATCAAACATTACAAAAATGTTAATCTATGCGGTTGAATGAGCAGAGCAGGTGGTTACAAAATTGGGAAAAAAAACTGCAGTCAGCACATATGTATTTCAATGAAATTCTATTTTTATGAAGAGTAATACTTTTATACAAATCAGCTAAGTGAAAATTGAAGGTATGTAAAGTTATCCAGAAAAAGTGATAAAGTCTTTTGATCTAAAGCTCACAATTTGTATAAGATATAATCTGTGAGCTGTATGCGTGTCCATGTACACATAGACTCGTCTGCACCAGTGCACAGCGCTCACCTTGCAGCGGGGGCAGATCCACTCTCCATTGGGGATTTCGGGGAGGGGAGGGTTGAGGCAGTGAATGTGGTAGGAGGAGGGGCAGGTGTCACAGCAGAGAAGCTCCCCTCCATCTTTACACACGCGGCAGAACTCAATGTGGTGGTCATCTTCCTCCTCCACACCTTCATCCCTTCTGTCTTCCTCGTCTTCCCCTTCGGCCTCAGACAGATCGTCTCTGGCCTCCCACTGGATCCCCTCCTTCTCCTGGTGGCAGCATTTCAGACAGGGGG
>JAPQRQ010036296.1:0-12694 GCA_037367365.1 Apogon talboti | reverse complement strand
GCAGAGGTGGACCTTACAGACCCTGGAGACCACATTGGACCTGAGACTGTGGACTCACTGTCCTCACTGGAACTGTTGGTGTCAATGTCTTGTAATGTGTGCGGAAATGACCAAAAATAGTCACTTGCCCGATAAAGGGTTAATGTGAAAAGAAATGGAGATTTAATTTCTACTTTGCTAATGTTAATCAAAATCAAACACTACAAGCATCAAATTATCCAATAAGAGGAGAGACAGATAAACGTGAGGATTGAAAATGTACAATAAGTTATATCTGACACCACAGATGCGATGTGTGCCTCCGGCTGGTGCAACCTCATTAATCCTCCCCAGAGGCACAACAGCTAACTGTTTTGGCTGGAACTGTTCTCTGGTTTAACGCCTCGGGCCCTCCCCAGACAGATGGGAATCATTGGTTTCCTACAGGAGCTCATCCACACTAGAAACCATATACCCCCCAACAGACAGGTCATCAGGAATAAGGCGCACACACACACACACACACACACACACACACACACACACACACACACACACACACACACACACACACACACACACGCAGTAACAGAAGCCTGGTAGCTTTCACTGCTGTTGTTGTTTTTTTTTAAGTTTGTGGCATCTTGTAAGATGAGACGAACCGATTTTGAAGTATTTCCAAGGGAAATTATGTATGAAAGTGCGTAAGGATACAGTATCTGCCAGGTAAGTGTTACAACTGGATAACCAGGTAAAGTTGGTTTTCTATGTCTGTGAGAAAAAGACGTGGAAAAGAATGCGTATGTGTGCATTACTAATGATACGGATACAGATCTGTTTACACACCTGTTGGGACTCCCTTCCATCCCTGACAACATGCAGATCTCTGTCATAGAAAACGTGTTTCTGAGTACTACGACTTAAGCTTATGATTAAATTTAGGCCAAGGTATGGAAATGTCTTCTAGAATAATTTGGGTATATTTATTTTTATATGCAAGTGAATCACAAACAGAATATTTTATTGTGTAATACTGCAGATTTATTTTTATTTATTTATTTAACCTGTAAGTTCCACTTTTACTTTGCACATTACAGTTTATTGTTGCACCTTACTGTTTGATTATCTGGACTCTTCACCAGTTCTGTTTTTATACTTCTAATTTATTAGGTATAGTGTGTTTGCTTTTGTGTTCTATTTAAGATTTTTTCTATTTTTACTGTGTGCCATGCTGCTGCACTACAGTTTCCCAGTTTGGGATCAATAAAGTCTAACTCTCTCTATCTCTACAGTATCTCCCTCTATCTCTCTATCTATCTAAACCAGGTCGGTCAATGGAGAACCAGTTCTCATTTACAACTATCTGGTCAAGAAGCAGCAAAACAGGCCGATAAAACAGTAAAAAATGAAACAAGTCACAAATTCCAAAGTCATATAATGAGCCATAATAGTGCTAAAAGAGAGTTTTATTTATAGTGTTTACATTTTAAAAAAAGGAGATACTCCAAGAACAGTAGAAACTGAAATGCACATACAGTATGTAAATACAAGTACAAAATTATATCAAAAAAAACATTATATAGAAACAATCAAACCTGAGAAAATATTAATATAAGCTGCTACTGCTCCTGTGAAGTCATAATAACAAGAAAGGTAGAAAATCTGTATTATAAAAAATTTATTAAAAAATTACTCAATCACTTGTATAGCTCTTAAAGAAAGAAACCTATTATTTGTGATTGTTAGGGGTATTTGTATTTTTTTTTTTTTTTTTTTTGACTGTCGTACGATGTCACAATTCACTAGGATATAAATGATTTTCAATGACAATGCACATTCAGTGGTATTTCATAGACACGAGGCAGAGTTTATCTCCAATGAGCCAACTGTCCTTTTGTCTCTCATTCCCCAGTGCACACACAGATTTGGAAATGTTTTGTTAATGTCAACTGTCAACACTGACGGCTGTAGCCTTGTCTTCACAGTGTACTGAAAGACTGCGTCCTGACTGGGAATGCCTTAGTAAGTGTTTGGCAATGAATAAATAAAACTTTGTGTAAGAAGAATTGTGTCACAAGCTCTGTCATGTGATCAATTCAAGGCTTCCAAGAAACTTTACTGTAGTACCAAGTAGAGAGTAGATTGCAAAAGATTCACCGGTAACAATATAATCATAGTATTTAATGGCGGTTTCAAGATGACGTTGCATAAAAATGATTTTTTAGACTAACTCAATTACCTCAAAACGATCTAGCTACTCATTGAACTTGCACTGTGTGTTTTTAACAAATAAAGGACAAACCATTTAACATAAAGCATGATAATACACAATAAAAAAACATTAGTATCAGATACAGAAACTGTTCAGTAGCATCTTTTTCTTCTTCTTTTTTTAAAATTTCTCCAGCACGTTTTATTTTATTTTGTGTGTTTGTGTTGCATGTTTTTTATATGGTACATATATAAATGCTAAAATATATAGCATGGGGCTCTTTTTAATGGTTGGTATTTTTCTATATGCCTGTTTACAAATGGTACAAAACAGAATTGCAACTTTAATCTCATACTTTTGTTTTTAAGATTCTACAGTAAACTCTGTCCATGAATAACAGATGAAAAACAGTTTTGTGGCTAACCGCTGCCTTTACAGCAATGTTGATTAATGTGCACTGTCCCTGTCGAATACAGCATAAAAAAAAGTAAAAAAAAAAAAAATCAATAAACAGAATTTAACAAGCAACTTCTTGTAAGTGAGTGGCTGCAGCAGTTCTCAGACTGTAAACTAATCGCCACGTTCTCACAAACCAGTATCAGAGTGAAGTTTACTGAGACCGGTGAGTTTCACCCAACCCTGACAGATAGCCCAGACCTTTGACCTCTCGACACCTCGTGAGCCCCGAGGCAAGAACAATTAGTCAGAGGACACCTCACCTAGTCCAGAGCCATCTTTTACACCTCTCCTTTTACCTTTCTATTGTGTTATGTACCTGTGCTGTGGCCCTTTTATCTCCTATACTCCCCAAATTTAACGGCAGATTCATACACTACACAACAGTCTTATACATATTAGCTTATGATAGGTAATAGATAATACAGCAAGCTCAATAATCAGAACATGTATTTTACTCCTAGTTCTACTCATGCCAACCCCAAAGTGTTCAAGGCAGATCTGAACAAGGATTCACATGCATACGACGAAACAAAGATTTGTAAACTTGGACAGGAGTGAGTCTCATCAAGTGACACAAGGGTTAAAAAACTTAGAAAAACTGTAGCCTCTGACCTCGGAAAGGTGAAGAAAGACCTCATTTATTAAAAAGTGTACACTCCGCCGTGATCAGTACACATGCATTAAACATCAGGCTGACTTTGGGATCATTTGAGATATTGTCGTCTTTCTGACATTTTTCGTGCCTAAAAACAGACATGGGTTAGTCTGGATTCATGGAGCTCCTGTTGTGTTTTTCCATGCATATATTTAATGTGCACTTTGAAGCTTCACATTACAACATTTTCATGGAAACTACAAAATTCTAAATCATTTCAAGAAGCTCACATTTTCTTTTGGTTGCTTTTGCTTCTTTTGGAGTAAAACCATATTATCTTTGAAATATACTGCAACATATCAACATGTAACTTGTGTGAATGATCAGCTGTGTGCAGCATCTTTCAGATATTCCATTAATCTGTAAAAACATTAACATGTCTGGTAAAAATTAATCCTCCAAATGATATCTTAAATCTGTTTTTACAGCTATTTTTGATGGAAGACTCCAACAGTGTGTTGTAATTCTACTGTTCATCAGAACCATGTGCATCGTAGCTAATAGCGCCACCTTCTGACCACTAGTCCCTAGGCCTACTAGTTGATTCGCCCTAAACCACTTGATGGAAAGACTTGTTAACATTTTCTTTTTTGCTACTTTTTGACAGTTTGCTTCAAATTGGCCTGACATTTTATGAAAACACAGCTATGCTTAACTTGGCTGTAATACTGCGTCTAACAGAAAATAAAGTTGATCAGATGTACAATACCTTTAAATGTCTACTTTCTGTGCACATTAAATGACTACATTACATTGTGCAGTTTGACTTCATGACAAAAAAAGAGCAAAGAGCGAACTTCTACTGCCTCTTTAGAATCTAATCCCTCAGTGTCATGTCATCCTTTATCCGTATTACACCCATTCTTAACTCTGTGGTCCTCTCACCTGTCACCCTGTGACAGTAAAACACAGCTTTTTAGATGCAGTGACCTCTCATCCTCTCTTTTTCTTGACACTTTGTATTCTCTACCAACGTAACCAAAGCCCTCTAGAATAACCCCTCACTTCCTTAATCCCCCCTCCCCCCTCTCCTTCATTTATCTCGCTCACCGCTGTGATCTTTCTTACTCTCACCTTACATCCCTTTGTTTTTCACTCCCCTCCTTCTCATCCTCTAACACACTCATCTCTCTGTCGGTGTCATCACCCGCCATGCTGTACTCTCAGGGGTGAGCTCCCAGATCAAAGAAAATACCTTCAGATGTCAAACCAATCGGAAACGGAGGAATCCTAAAGCAGCACTTTCTTAGAAAGCATGTAGATTCATGAATGGCCTCTTCATGTACACAGCTGTCAGGTTTGTTTTTTGTTTTTTTAACACAATGGCCTGCTGTACGGAAGAAAATCAGGGATATGACCTGATAGTTTGGTGTCATTAATATTGATATACGAAACACACTTAGTTCTGACAAACCCACCAGTGAATCAGTACTATGTATCCACAGACTGTATCAGTCACTGAATAAAGTATAAAGCTCATTGTTTACACACATCTGTATTATGGAATCTTTCTTCTTCAAACTAAAAGTCATATACAATTTGTTTAAACATTTTAATTGTCAAAATCTGTGTCTTATAATCTTCACGCTGCATCAGCTGATAGTTTACATTATAGCTCTGTTAGCTTAGCTCTGTTTTTAGACTAAAACAGCCACAGTAAAACCACTAATCTCCTCTGTTTTCTGTACGCTATTGATCTTTAGTTCAATATCTGAACTAAAGATCTGTTTGGAATCCAACAAACAAGGTCAGAACTGTCACACTTCAGTCTGGACCATGGATCAACAAACGGAAACTTAGCAAAGATAATAACATCCCATAATAACTTAAACCTCATAATCAAACTCACCCGTGTAGAAGAAACTTCAATGGACTAATTGGAGTATGATGTCAAAGCTCACGTGACTTAAAACACAGCATTTAATGCAAGTAGAATACCATGGAAAAATTATATGATGATAATTTATATCTATAATTACAAATTAACTTCAATGCCATACTCCTCTATAAAAAATAGTCTGTAGTAGAGACAGCTCACTTGAAAAGATAAACATGCAAGTCAGGGTTATCGCTAACTTCTATTAAAATACATACATACACATTTTCCCTTACAGATATCATATGAGCCATGGCAGACATGCATGTAAACAGAATTTGACTGGTTGCTGGAGGCAAACAACTGTAAGGCAGTAATTCCAGTTAAGTGATTCAAATGATGCAATTGTGTAATAGTGAAACCTCTTCTTCTGAATTTGTGTCTAAATTCAGTGAATCCATCACACCCATAAGTATCTATTTTAGATCCTGTGGGAACTGGATGCATTAAAAGCTGAGTGAGTGATATTGAGTGAGAGGTAAGTGCATAAGGCAGGGGAGTTGCAGACTGCAGACAAAAACACAAAACATATATCCTCTGTTTACAGTCAGTGTTTTGTTTGTCCATTTTTGTTGAAGGTGAATATTAGCTCTGCTCAACAACAACACAACACAGTGGATGGAGCAACGTACCTACACTGGATACCGAATGTTGTACAACAAGAGGAAGATGATAACAGAAGACAAAAAAGAAGACGACGAAGAAGATGAAGAAAAAGAAGATGATGAAAAAGAAGACGACGAAGTAAACGGAGAAGAAGAAGAAGACAAAGAAAAAGACAACGAAGAAGATGATGAAAAAGAAGAGGAAGAGGGAAAAGACAAAAAAGAAGACGACGCCAAAGATGATGAAAAAGAAGACGAAGACAATAAAGAAGGCGACGATGACAAAGATAGTGATGAAAAAGAAGACAATGACAATGAAGACAAGAACGAAGACAACGACGAAGATGATGAAAAAGAAGATGAAGATTACGAAGAAGAGGATGATGACGATGATGAAGAAGACGACAACAAAGGTGACAAAGGAGACGATGATGAAAAAGAAGACGACGACGAAGAAGACAATGAAAACAAGAAGACGAAGAGGAAGACAAAAAAGAAGACGACGACGAAGAACAAAAGGACGGGCCTTCTTATGCACATTAACTTTCCTCAAACGTACTCATTAATTTCCTTCACCAGTGTCACCTTAACAGGAAACCCATTGGACAATCCCTATGAATGTAACTTGCCAGTCCAGTTTGACAGTTTGTGAGACCTGATGAGCACATTCTTACAAATGAACATTTTCAACCAACGGAAATGGAGCTCATGGACCTCATTCTGGAACCATTTCCAAAGGTTGGGTGAGAATAATTACAAGGATCCTCAAATAAAATCCCTCATTTTTAAGAGACATTCACATAACTGCCATCTCTCTCTAATTGGGCCTCTTGTCCTTCACAGGGCAATTTGCTAAACAAAACAAGCTTTGCATTCTCACGTCCAGCTGCAATCGAGATGAAAACTAGCCAAGGCAAAAACCCATTCAGATTTCAGACTGTAATTTGGCTAAGAGTTTTGCACCCGGGCACAATTCACACAAGTGGTTTTCTCTCCCTCAAATAAAATGATGCATCCAGACACTTCATGATTAATGAGGACACTGCAAACCCACGTTGAGAAACATATAAAAAAAAAAATACCACAAGAAGAACAAAATAATAACAGTCATTAAATCTAATTCGTTGTGAATCTGCATTTGTGTTGAGTTTAGAGGCTGTACATGTGTTTTTGTACATGAGGCCTGTTAGTGCCATCTCTGCATGCACACGAGCACAAAGCGTCACATATGGGCCATTAACCCGCTTTATCACTGATCCAGAATATTCTGATATCATGATTTCTGCATCTACAACTCCATGTTCTATAAACTTGCTCATAATATTAGCTACATGTTAAGAGAGTCTTTTTTATTTTATTTTATTTTTTTTACCTAAACCATGATATAGTTACCCCAAAACGAAACATGTAGTTGTAATTTTTGGCCCCGATATTAAAAAAAATGGAACAGAAAATTAAAATAAAACATCTGAAACAAATGCAGCTTACAGGACTTGAACCTCAGTATCCGGAGGTAAAGTCCATTCCCCTACAGAACCACTGAGGAAACACTGCATGCATTGCAGTTTTAAACAGCCAATCATATTTGACTTCCTGTGTGATACTTGCTGGCCGAAACACAGTGCCTGATGCATACGATGGAAACAGGGGACTGTTGTGAGGAATTTGCAGCTTAAAAATCATTTTGATTCATTCATTATCCTTATGTAGTTTCTCTTTGTGTCTGTGGAAACTGTCAAAAGTTAAGTACAACAAAATGCCTGACTACATTCACACATTAACAGAGCTATGCTGAAGGTTTAAAGGATCGATGAGGATTGGAAGTCTGTAAAGGCAGCACCATGTACATCTGTCCTGACTCCTGATGGCAACTTATCCACAGAGAGGGTGTGAAACACAACTGGGGATTAAGTGTTAAGTTCAGTTAAGTTAATAATAACACTTTGGTTGAGCTTAAGAAAAGAATGTGGCTTATTATTACAGTGAATGTTTTCAGTTTACTTGCACACACCAACAGAATGGAAATGAGGGTTTTAGTTCAGCTGTCACTTACAGAATGACTTTGATTCATCCCACTGGTGATTAAGTGTTAAATATAGTAAAGTTAATAATAACACTTTGGTTGAGCTTAAGAAAAGAATGTGGCTTTGTTGTAATATTAACACACAGACTAACCTGAATCTATTGCAGTGTATGACAGGGTGCACTGACTGAACTACTGACACGTGTGAAGAGGACTGAAGACAATGTCTAAGAGGTTTGTCTTCCATTAAATGTCTGAAACACAAAGATCCTGTGATAGTCACACTCTGTGTTGATGCAATTCACACATTAAGTACCAATTAACTACTTACATCAGGGGTTCCCAAAGTGGGGATTGCGACCCCCTGGGGGGTCATGGGATGATTCATCACCGCCTCAGAAGTCACATCAAGAGGATTCTGAAAGAGTAAGGACGTTATTGTAGCACTCGTAGATTGAAGGTAGAAGGTTTACTCTGTTATGATAAAGGGGCACAGGAAATGCTGCTACTCTACAAGTCCAGAGCTTCGACCAACAGTACAAACGGAAAACCATGAGGCCTTACAAACAGGTAAGGCATTGGTTTGACTAATGGTGTCATATTAATAAAAATAAACATAAGAAGACACATGAACCTACATACAAACATTAACACACAGTGAACCCCTGCACATAAAACAGAACACAATGAGTAAAATGTCCAGTACCCACAATGCAATGCGGCAAATATGCCACAGTATCATTTAAATTGTGTCGTGGTTGTCAGGCTGTTGTGTTCTTTTGTGTTGTTATGCCCGTGTTTGGATACTGTGCCAGTCCTGTGTGCACGGTGTTTTTTTAAATGTTTTAAGTCATTTCAGGGATGGTGGGGGTCACCAGTCTCTGGCACCGTTATTTTGGAAAGTTTGGGAACCCCTGACTTAAATGATGGAGGGACATTTACCAAAATGCCTGCTGTATCTAAGTTTGCACATTAATAGTTGGCCAATGTCATAGCAGCACATCAGGAAGGTAGCATTTATTAGCATGTACGACTGCAATCATTCCTCTGTTTTCAGTCTGACATTAGTTAAATATATTAAAAATACACACAAGGTTAAGGCCCTAGACTCTCAAAATTATGTTACATCTGTCAGCAAAGCATAGTTTTGAAATCCTACAATGTGACTCACATTATAATTAAATATGATGCAAGTGCTGGTGTGGGTGTATGTAGGTTTCAAATGTAAAGTGAACAGTGTTTTAAATATTAGTCAGTTTAGAGTGGACAAACAGGCCTGAGGTGTGGTAGAATGTAGTTTGGTGCAATAAAACTGCTGACTACACCCACAACAATGTGTGTTCTTGCACAGACTCTCTTCCATGGAAACTTATTTCAGCTGCTCGATAATGTCACGCCAGGCCTGCAGCTCTATCTGGAAAGAGGAAGCCGGCAGAGTTTGTATCAGGTCAGGAGGTCACATGGCAGGGTCAGCTCACCCCCGTCTAATGACATAAGCAACCGCTGTAAAGTGGTTTTTACACCTGCAGCTGGGTTCGGAGGTTAGTCTGCACGCGCTCAGTGCAGACAAGAATAGACTCAACAATAGCCAGCTACATATGCAGACATTTCCATTGATCATTATCCACACTTCAGGGTGGGGGGGCCCCTCAAAATGACATGTGCAACGGACAAGTTAGATCATCTAATATGAAAGTGAACTATTTACTAATGGTGGCTTATAGTGTAGTTTTTTATACATGTAGTTTAGGGTATTTTTAGTCAAGGGAAAGAAAGTACAGATGGGGTGAAAGGATCAAGATACAGCAAAGGTCCCATGCTGGTTTATGTAGTGCACGCTCTACCAAGAATGTAGACATGAGATAAACAACCAGATCTCAGGTGTTTGATTTTAAAAGCCATGCAAATCTATAAAGGATGCAGAAACAGATAAACCCAAGTTATTCTGCGGTCAGTAACCGTGACCAAGGCACTGATGAAGATGTGGAGTTGGTCCCCAAACGCCTCCGAAGGCAGCTCACAGCTCCTACTCCATTTATATAAACATTTATATAAATACCACATTTGTCATTTTCTCTTATATTTCATTTCTCACTCATTTGTCTCTCCTTTGCATTTGTTTGTTGTATGTTGCTGCGGTTGACTGTGAAATTTCCCCACAGTGGGATAAATAAGTCACATCTTATCTCATCTTAAATACAAATGCTAATCACTAATGCTAATGTTGGTGCTAACTATTACACCATGTCAGTTCACCGTTTCTCCATTATTTTACATAGTCATAACTTCAATACATGCTTTTACTTGACAAGTTACTTCCCAAATTGACTGTGCACCTGTTTAGAGCTGACAGATCAGATCAGTCAGTGTAGGGGTTACTAAACTCTTTGGCTGCTTTGAGGATTCGGAGGCGGTGGTGTCAGACTTACAACAGGCCAAACTTCTATTGGATCTCATGCAAACTGCCACATGGACTTACGTTTCTTTACAGTAAATATTGCTAAACCACACTGCGCGTACAGGATGGTATTGGATGAATCAGTGTGTTGAAAGTAAGTGACTCACGAACAGTAACGTCTCATCAGTTTCACAAGAAATAGTTTGGTCTTGTTTTAGAGGTAGAATTCACTGATGAACATTTAACTGAACTTTTGCTCACCTCTGACATGAAGTTCTCTTTAACAGCGAGGTACACGCCAAGACAGGGTTAACCTGTCCACTAATGTTACAACCAAGACATTTAACAACTTGGATATTCCTCCAATCACCAGTTTTCTGTTCGTTAACCTACATGGAGGTAAATGACAAGCAGGTACCTGCTTTGGAAAAAGGCTTTTACACAAGATCAGCTGCAGGAAAGACAATGACTGGAAATCAAAATGTTGGAATTGTAATATATTATTTCACCCATTTACATGATCATAAAAACCCTCAATAACTGGGAGTAATAAGATAATTGAAATAATTGGATCTGACATGTTTACATGCGCTTCAGAAATACAATAATAGAAAAACCCTGGTGCAGATGTTTTAGTCTGTTATTGGATTTCTTTTGGAGTACATACATATGTAGTGATGGTAGAATCAAACTTCCTATTATTGTCTTCCCCTTTTTACAATTTCTTTCATTTTTTTAAAACACGTGCAGATGTAAAAGCATGAAATAAATCAGCTTAACAGGTATAGATAAATGAAGACGATGGAAAAATCCAGGTGTGTTAACCCTTTAGGCGGCTGAGTTTTGTTTTTTATTTTTTATTTTTTTTAAAAAACATTCAATTTTGATATCAAGATTTCAAAAAGCTGGTTCATTCAGTTATGTTGCTTGACTGGAAATTGGAGTATTAGTGTGCATGTAAATGAGCTCAGTGGTGGATCCAGTAAATCCAATATACACAGTTATATACAGACTTGGATAAAATTGTATTGTTCTTTGTAAGACTACTTCATTTCACCTGAAAAGTGATTGCCTGAAAAGAAATAGAATAATATGTAATGTATAATATAAACCTGGTGCCATGGTCGTATCAGACACTACTGGTACTGGGTGGCACTTTCTGGGATTCTTTTAATCCTTATGATGGTTGTGAGGAAGGAAGGAGAAGAGAGGGTGTATTAGGAGAGGACAAGACACAAAAGGCTGGTCTATGAGCTCCACGGGGGATCCGATGCTGTCCACCCATCCTGGACACACCTGAACCCAGCAAGGGAGCCCATGCCCCACCTGGTCTCACCTGGTAAGTAGAGGGAAGCCGACTCCACCAAAAACAGTGGGACGCTAATTTCACAGCGCGACCTTTGTTATGCCCAGGGGTCAGATTCTGAGCTCATCATTACGACCTGTACCTTGAAGCGTTCACATCCAGAACACACAGACAGGGATTTTTACATGTTCTAAAGAATATCAACCTTAAATGCTTACACAGTATATTTTACATAACAGGTCTGTATGTCATATGGTGTAACTGCAACAAATCCATTATACTTTAAATAATCAGTGAGTATGGGAACACTGAGCAGTGCACAGAATGAAAAACTATACATATGGGTTTAATTACATGTATGTATTTATAGGCTACAAATTATTTATAGGTAACATTTACTCTAAATGTAGATAGATTGAAAAACTGAAGTAAAAATTCTGTGCACATTTGTTTTAATTAATGGGTTAATTTTGTATCATTTCATGTGGTAGTATGGGTGAATTAATGCCACTAAAAGTATAGTTGATTACTTTTTACATTTGGGGAGCCTTCCTCTAGTTATCTTTTGGTACACGCCTTAATTTAACATCTATTCAGTCAAAGACAACTGCCCTACAGTACTTCAGCTCTAAACGATGGCAGAATCTAAGGTTTACAGTCAGGGTTGTTTCGCTGTGATTGTAACATCAATGAACACAAATGGGCAGTTTACAATGAGAGTTCTGTGGGTTTATACACCCTGATTACAAGGTTTATTCACATTTAAATGTGGTGAGTTGCAGTAAAAGCAGGCGAGGTTGAAGTGACTACACTTCAGATAAGTTTAAAGAACAGTCAGCGTTGTATTATTTTTGCATGTTTTTATATGATTAACCCATAAAGACCCAGCACTACTTTTGTGTCAGTTCCCAAATTAAATGTTCTCTATATTTCACCTTTCTTAAGCGATTTATCACCGTTTATTATAATATCTTCTGTATTCTGCATTTTATCAGTATAAATCAGGTATTTTCCTGTATTTAATTAACGGATCAGATTAAAGTTAGGGTTTTTATATCAAAAACAGAAAACTGCACAGAAAGTGACTTTTTCCGTAAAATATAACATTAATTGAACATAAACCCAGTGTGTCCATCCACTGTCACTGATCCAACTCCATGGGTTTTACTGGTGAATCAATG
>JAPQRQ010036295.1:0-12695 GCA_037367365.1 Apogon talboti | reverse complement strand
TATATATACATTTTTGGTCTGTGGTGAATTCTGTTCTAACCCCTGTCACTTGTTGCTTGGGGCCCCGGGGGACCCTTACAACGCCTCTGTACACCAGACTGGATTTGATTGCTATTGTTTCTTATTTCTTCTTATCTAAATAAAACTTCAGAATACTATTAAACAGAATTGATTTTATGACTGTCAAAATGAGAAGAACTTAAGTTATTTGACCACCTTGACAACTGGTCGAGAGTAGGAGTCCGTTTGCGGCAGAAGCTGTCGTTTGATGCAAGACAGAGTTTGAGGCAAACACAACCTGAGGTGGTGCATGAATGGCAGCCTTGTGCAGAACAGTCAGCAGAACAAAGATGAAAAAAATATACAAGTAAAATCACATCAGACTGTGTACCCTGCATGGAAATAATAAGCTATATGATATGGAATGGAGGGTGATAGGAAAAGAGGGACGAGTTTAATTTAAAAGACTGATATCGTCTTGCATCTGCACTCCGAGTGCATCTTACCTTTCCGAGTGCATCTTTCAACATTATTTTGAGTCTGAACCTGCAGCGATATTGTCCCAAGAATTCAGAATAACCTCTCTTGGAATATCTTGAGTGCATTTGTAAATGTGTGCTGTGGAAAAATCCTAAGGTAATGATAAAATGCTAAGGAAATGATTGGAGCATGTGTTTCTTTATGCATGTTCAGCATGTTTTCCATACATTAAAAAAGAGGAGGGTGCTGCTGCCTTGAACCCTTCAGTATTTCCTCTGTATCCAGGTAGCAGGAAAACACAGCAGCACAGATATACAAACACTGTAATTTATCTTTAATAAAAACTAAACAAAGTGTACTCCAGAAACCTTGGAAGTAGGGATTATATAATAATTAATAATAAAATAATAAAATAATAAAAAGAAGTTCAACCTTATAACCTCAACTTAATATAAATAAGACTCAAAGAGAAACAGGTATGATGCTAAAGTAGAGTTATAGCCCAAAGCGCTGCAGCTTTATTAAAACTACACATCAAATACTGACCTTATTGAATGTTTCACCTATAATTTTATGCATTCACTCACAGCTCCATCTGTCTACTTTTTCATTCCTTAATATTTCAGCCTGTGTGTTGATGCAAAATAATATAAGTGTAGGTGTTGGACTTTTTCAGCAAAGTGTTTACGTATCAGTTATTTTTATGGTCACATATATTGAATCCACAAAACACTACCAAAGTCTAAAAGGGCATACATTACTTTACACAAAAAGAAAGAAAAATGACAGATTACTGAATACCAAAGATTTATATAAGATGCTACAGTTATGTAACAAGAAACAAATGGAAAATAGATCCAAATATGGCAAAAATGTACCTAAAAAAGAAATGGTATTGTATAGGGACAATCAGATGGAGAAAGATATGATAAGATAAAGCTACAAGAATATATCCACATTCTAACACGGACCTCCGAGGTGTGGATATATTCTTGTAGCTTTACAATCCAATCAGTATCCAGATCCTGATCATGGCAGGTACCTACCTTTTCCGGTAGGACCGTTTTATTGTTTGCATGATTTTCTTTTTTTGTGTGTATGTTCTTTTCTTGTTTGCGTGATTTTCTTTTTCTTATGTATGTTTTTTTTATTGTTTGCGTGGTTTTCTTTTTCTTGTGTGCTTTTCTTTTTTGTGTGTGCTTTGTGATTTGTTGTTGTGGTTTGCCCTTCAGGGCCACTGTAAGCTGAACTGTAAATAATAAGATAAAATAAAAATGCACAATTGAAATCATTAAAAAAGTGAAGAATGAAAAAGTGTGTAAAATGAGCACAACAGTGCCCCAAGGGTTCATTTATTTAATGACAAGATCTGCACAGTCTTTTTAAAAAACATATTATGGCATAAATTAAAATCACTGCGTAAATTCTGTAGTATTTTCTAACACATGGTATTTATATGTAGATTTAAGTGTATTTATGTCACTTTTAGACTAAGTGGAAAGTGACCTGTTCTGACAAGAGCCGTGCCAACTTAAGGGAGCAGCTATTTCCAAATTATTCTTGAATTTTCTCAAACTGCTGCATCCAAAGACTTAAAATGAATGCACATCTGTGTAAATTGAGCGTATGTGAGTACTTCTACATCATCCCCTCCTGTGTGTTTATATGTGTTCTCCACATGCGCTATGTACATGAATATTTAAGTTCATATATGTTTGCTTGTGCTGCTGCTGTTTGTGTACAGTTCCCGTACGTTTTCTTGCAGCTCAGCAGATTACTATATGTGCCATGATTCAGTCTCAGCTGCATGTTTTAATCTGCCCTTTGTGCTCCCTGCTATTTTCTCTTTAGTTTATTCTTTCTCTTTTCCCATCTCTCATTGGGTATCTCTGGTTTTCTGATTTGTATTCTCTCCCTCTTGCTTTGCTGTCTGTCTCCATTGTTCTTGATTTTCATTTCTATTTTGTTGTTTCGTTCTTTCTTATTTGCTCATTCTTGTGTCGTCTTCAGACTATACACACACACAAGGCAAACACACGATGCTCCCTCCCAATGTTCCTCAGTCGTGCACGTTTTTCCTCTCTCTCTGTCTCTCTCTCTCTCTCTCTCGCTCTCTATCTTTTTTTCAAGCCTTTTTCAGCAATTTTTTTTTCATTCTTGCTCCCTGAAAATGGTGTCACAGGGTAGATGAAAAGCAAAGATGGAATAGGAGAGATGATTTAGAAAATACAGATGAGGGGGAAAAAGGGGGGAGAAAATAAGAGAAAAAATGTGAGAAATGTAGACAGATGGCCAGAGGGTAGATGGGACCAGTTAGGTTGAAAGGTTGAATGGATGATAGGATGAAGGAATGGAGAGGATGTTTAAAAAAAAAAAGAAAAGTAAAGGGCAGCAGGTTGAGAGGTCTAGAAGGCAAGTCCACGGGTGAAGTGGAGGAGGTGGAAAGAGCAGAAATGGAGAGCTCCATGCGCATGAGTTCTCCCAGAGCTGATTGGATGGAGAGTTCATGAAAGGAGGCTCAGACGTGTCAGGCATGAGAGGCAGGATGCCTTGAGGAAGACCGAACCAGATGGAGAAGAGAGGGAGCATATGAGCCAGAATAGTATGATGGAGCAACTTTGCTTCTGAAATAGAAAATAAAACAGTTATGAAGGTCAGGAGGACGGTGCTGTCAGGGAGCCGGCAGCGAGGAGGGGGTGATGGAGGGAGCCTGAGTTTTGAAGGTTCCTCAAACACAATACAAGAGCTTTTGGTGTTTCTCTAAATAAAAGCCTGCTTGTTCTTCTGCTGGGAAAATACTAGAAGAGATTGAGAAGACAGACTCTCTTTCTCAGAAGTAATTGAAGGAATAGGTTAGAAAATGATCACTCCAATAGAAGGATTAAAGAAATGGAGTGGAAAAAACAACCATCACAATGGGAAATAAACTTAATTTTGAAGGAAAATAGGAAAATGGGTGAGGTATACATCGTATTAACTCAAATAGAAGCCCAGGTGTTTATTTCGCTCTGTTGCAGAAAATACCTTGACTTAATTTGAAGGAGGATTACATTAGAGTCAAGCCTTTATTTCTAATTTCCTCTGTTTAATAAGTAGAAATGATCCCGTTTAGCATGAAACTTCATTTTGATCCAAGCATCACCGACAGTGTTGGGGAGACTTGAGCTACATGTAGTTGAACTATGTAGTTAAACTACATTTTGCTGTAACTTGCTGGTGTTTAAACTACATTCATATTTTCTGCCGTGTCACGTAGTTAAAGTACTTTTGGGGTAAGTTTTTGTAACTTAACTACTCAATTTTCAAACTACAATTTTGGGCAACAACATAAAATTAAAGGTTTAATTAGATTTATTTTCTGTAATATAAATTGTATTTCACCATTGAACGCAAGACAGTCCCTCTTTCTTTCATCCTGAATTGCTTTGAAGGTATGACAGCCAATGACAGCCAATGTTGCCTCCGATTGACTTGCCTTGGCAGCACTTGAATGCTTCCCAGATGTGTGATCATTACTAACGTCGTGTGGCAGTCACCACCATGGACAACCCTCCTGCCAGCGCCACCCCCGATAGTGATGTGCCGCCACAACCATGGCCATATTTAAACGAATACATGGCGTTGGATGTCGATGCCTCTTCAGACTTGACCTATTTTTTCACTAGTTGCTAAAACTACTTTTTCTAGCCGTACTTTTACAAACTACATTTCTCCAGGGGTAGAAATGTAGTTTGTTTGAACTACTGCCATGCTGAACTACTGTACTTGTAGTGTTACAAGCTATGCTTACAAAGTAGCTTCCCCAACAGTGACCACCAAACACGGGTTTGACCACTCCAAAATAAAAGCCCTGTAGCTATCCGTGAGTAGAAACTATTCATTGCTTAACAGGGCTTTTATTGTGTAAATGCTGCCAACCTGTCATGCTTGTAAGTGTCTACACAGCTGTGGCCCAGAAGGTTGGAGAAGTGGCTTGTGACCGGTAGAGAGATTGTTGGCTGATGTGCCCTTCAGCAAGGCACTTAACAAACCCAATTGCTCCCTTGGCCATGGCCGCCCACTGCTCCTAGTCTGCAGTGTGTGCTGTGTTTCTGCATGATGAGTGAATTGCAGAGGTTCAATATCGGTGTGTGTTGCATGTCCGCATGCACAATATACTGACGTATGAAAATATACTGTATATTCTTCTTTTACGCATGACAGTTTAGTTGAAAAGGTAAGACTGACCTGCAGTGATCAAAATTGGAAAATAACACTTCAGAATTGTGATCTAGAACAACACAGTATTAAAAGTAGTTAGGTTATATAGTTGAATCTATTAAATTAAACGTGACGTTAGATGTGAGGATTTTTTGTCAGGCACCACAAGTTTATTGACCTTTTTTTTTTTTTTACCCATCCAGTAATTTAAGATTGGATATAATTTTATACAAAATAAGCAACAAATGGGAAATATATCTCCACCAACAGGGAAATGATTAAAGTGCACATAAAAAAGAAATGACATTGTATAGGGACAATCATTACAAGGATGCAGATGGGGACGGATATGGTCAGATAAACTCAGTGCACTTAAATACACCAGATCAATGTAAATGTCTTGTTTCCAAAGGGTTATCTTATGCTCATCATGTAATTTTCAACCCTTGAGGACTAACCTTCATTTGCTCATATCAACCTTGACTCTTTGTTATTACTAGAAACCTTTGTAACCAGCTCCTGGTTTTTATCAGAGGAAATATGACAAAACACTACTCATGTCTTCCAGTCTTCCATATCAAATAGCAGCTATTGGCTTTGAACCAAACTTGCAAAAAAAACACTAATGTCTGGCTTTAGTCTTCAGTGTACAATTAGTAACAATCTCACTTCATTCCCGGTCAAATGACTAGTCCCAGGTCTTGATCAGTTCCATCTCTGGTCAGTGATTTAAACATGACTCCCAGATGGAGCTGATATATTTTACCCCTTTTGAGGCACAATGAAGTTATATGTGTTGAAGACCCAGATGTAAATAATCAAGCATAATTATTTATTAAGTCTTTTTTGCAGTCTGGAACATTGTGAAACAACAACTGTTCTTACAAAGTGCAACACAAGCAGGACAGAGAGGTGAAACAGCTTCATGAGATTTAAGGGGGATTGGAGGGGAATCTGATATTCCCTTTATTCCATTGAGTGCCTGACATCAAATGTGACAAAAGCAAAGATGAGTCTTTTGTCTATTTTTAGCAGGTGTGTTTGCATTTTAAACCCTGAACAGTACAACGCAATCATATCAATCAAACCATGGGCAAGAATGGATAGCTCCTTTGTAACAGTATCTTGTCCATCTTTGTCACTCCCAAAGACAATCTCAACATCTTTCAGCTCTGCCACCTCCTGAGCAGAAATTTTTTTTTGTCCAGCAACTACTGTGTGTGATTGGTCCAAAATGTGAAGTGGGGGGTGGGTAATGCAGAAAAGTGTAAGACATCACAGATGTTCTGCAGTTGAGTTCCTCGTGAACTATGAAATGTCCTGGCCAGAAATGACTTTTTGATTTTGTTCTTGCCACTTCGAGAAAACAAACAATTTTGTCTGTTCTTGGGGAGTGTGTACAGGCTTTACTCAGATGTAGACCACTTTCATATGTGGTCTTGAATCTGATATAGATCTGACCATTTTCAGTGTAACCTCTGTCTGAACAATCAGATCAGAATTCATCTGATTTTTATGGTACTTTAGATGAAGATTTGTCACTGGAGCAGTTACTCACATGCTGTAGCAGCATGTAGTCCAACTGCAACATGTACATGACAGCAGCAGTATTTCAGTGCTTAGCTTTTACTTTTAATGGAGTATTTTCACTATGTTTATAGAATCTACTAACTCCACTTTTTGTGGCTGCGTCTCTGTTCAGGACTGTTCACACTGGAATCTGATATTGCTCACATTTTTACCGATAATGTAAACAATGAAAAAAAAAATCAGATCTGAGCAATAAATTAAAACTGAGCACTGAAGTTGACAGTGGGAATGTAACCTTTTATCATATGTTCTTGTGTTTTTACATAGAGATACACAGGAGGAATTCACTTCTTTAACTGCTATCCTTTTCAGTTGCCCTCCCCCAATTTCTTAAAATGCAAAAAACAACCAAAATAGATCAAATCCAGTGAGTGTTTGTTGGATATTTGTAGAGTCCCTGAGGTGGTTAGGATGCAGTGAGACTCACCAGATGTCAACCGTCCATAGCTGACTTGATATTCCAAGAGATAAATTAGCCATGTGAATAATATTCTGGCTCATCAGAGGCTGATTGCTCTAATCGGTTTCTGTGATCATCAAGGATATCGCCTTGCACATGAGATTTGCCAAATCTGAATTTCAATAATTTTTTTGTTATTACAGAATATATCGAGGGCTATGGTGTGCTTTTATACATGGTAAAAGCAGAGTTTGTTCTCTCTTTGTCAGATGGAGTATTTCTTTTTCTATGTAGTACACATACAATAAGTATGCATGTAGTATGTTGTAAAGCTGTATTTTACAGTACATTATAAAGTGGGTGTTGTGCACTTACTGGAAATGACAATCATAACATTTTATTCATTTTAAAGGTATAATATGTAACATCTCTGCATTTAAAAACTAAAATTGACAAGACCTGTGTTACATATTTTTTTTTGCATGTTTTTACATAATATTGAATATTAATGTGAAATAATGCACAAATTCAGAGAAATAAGAGCTTTCATACAGTGTAACAGCCTATTGTAGGTGGTTGTTGGTCACTTGCAGCTATTTCATTACAATAAGATAATATAATGTGAAAATATATCTCTAAACATGACGTGAATATAAGTTTCATACATTACCTTGTATGTAAAGATGATTTCTGCTTGATTCATGTCAGATTTATGTCAGTAGTTGAGGTGAAAACTTTACAATTTTAACAATTTTTAGATGCATTTAATGTTAAACATTATATGCCACACATTGTTAGGGTGAGATATTGTAAGCACATCATCTAAGTGCCTTTATGCTCTAAAATAGGCAAAGAAGAATGTGAATTTTAGTATTTGTCAGTTGTGTTTTTTATAATGCTGCCTTCTTTTGACGACAGCTTGTTCCTGCTTTAGCAAACATCACTCATAACAACCATCACTTGCCCAGCATGGGTTTAATGTTACTTCAGTGCCGGAGGGCGTCTTGGCGGAGCTGATACACCCACCAAATGTTTCATTCTTCTACCTCCCTGTGTGCCCTTTTTCTGTCACTCTAATTTTTATTTACTTTCTTTGCTTTGAGCTGACAGAAGTACTGACTGAATGCCATAGTAGAATAAGCTGCTGTTCTTATTGTCCGCTTTACAATGAGGTGTCCAGGGATCAAACCTGCGGTGACTTGATAATATTGTACCAAACACAGATGGATCATGGAAGAGAGGAGGGACTGCAAAGAAATAAAAAGTTATTTTTAACCTCCTAAGACCCGGGAGCCCCACAGGTTTTTGAGTTTTGGCTTTTTTAAATTAAATAATTGCTTATATTGGAAACATCATGATGAAACAGTTTTTTCTTAAAAATTTTATTGAATGTCATTTGCGGTGGACAGTTGTTTCTCTCTTTTTTTTAAAATAAAGCTGTGAATTTCTTGTCCTCATACGTGGACAGTGGGTCCTAGGAGGTTAAGAAGCGAATTTCCCTGGTGTCAAGTTTTCATTTGATTATGACTCATGTCAGTGATTTCCATGATTTCCATGCATCTCAGTGGCCATGCATCCATAACACTGTGGAGTGAATGTGGAAATGTAACAAAAAAGAAATGCAAATGAGGCAAATTTCCATTAACTAGTTCAAGGTGAACAAACTCAGCCGCTTTATGCACTGACGGAAAAACAGCTGAAAAAGAGTATCCTGTTGCTGGTCACGGATGGTACCTGTTCCCTTAGCTAATCATGTTTTATTTTGCAATTTAACATCAGGGAAGATGTTGATGAAATCAGTGATGTGAGTGAAATACTTGCTACATCAGATTTTTTTTCAATGAATTCTGAAATTATGTGCATTAAGCTCAAGCAAGTGTATAAACTACAAAATTGCCACGAAAAAAGCTGCCACTGGCAAAACAGCACCCCCACCTGTGTGGCGTGCAGGATGAGCCGCTGTATTGAACAGCCCAGAATATCAGTCATATTTAACATTATCTTAATCATGATGTATCAAGGTCCTGTATCATGAATATTTTGAGACTATTTAAACATTAGGAATAAACATCAGTCCATCCGCTTCAACTACTAAAATGCTTGATAATTGAAGAACTTGCTAAAGAAAGCTGTTTTACAGTTTCATTGTGTTCAAAACACACTTTCTAAATCAAAAATGTCTCTTCAAACAACACTTTACTTGAGCTGCTGAAACCTTAAACTTTTAGAATCAAAAATTAAAATCCCAATCATGTGTCCCTTCAAATAACATTTCATCTGAGCTGCTGAAATCTTAATAAACTTTTAGAATAAAAAATTACAACCATGTGTTACTTCAAATAACATTTGACCTGAGGTAAAACCTTAATGCAACTTAGGTCCATACAACATTATACTTTATGAAATCAGTGATGTGAGTGAAATATGGCTGACCCACTCATTGTCCATTGTTGTTTACGTTTCGTGCTAAGTTGTACGTCACTTGTGCCACGTCATGCATTGATTGGCTGTAAAGAGGCACATGAGACAATGTGCACCATCAGGCACAGTGCAGGATGTATCCTGTTTGTGTTTGCTAATAGCCATGTATTGAGGGGGTCAAATTATTGTACATTATGGGATTTTTGGAATTATTGATTGTACATCATACAGAGGGTGAAATTACTGTACATCTGGCAACGCTGAGTGTGATTTCCACACATTCAATTATCAATAGAATCAGTACAAAGAAGCTGCTTTTATTTTTTTCCCTAGAAAGAAAATGTTCAGTTCAGTTTTTCATTCTCTTCTTCCCTGTGGCCTAAAGCTCACTGGCAGGGATCTACGAGAATCAAGCGCAATCTTAAAATATCGAGGGATTCCTGTAAGAATACTCAAGACAAAAACAAGTGAAAGGGCTGACATGCAGATGAAAAAGTGAGGGATGAGACTGATGGGGGGAAGGTGGGAGGGCTGGGGAGGAGAGGGACAGGGCTCTGATTTCAGTTAATTGCTGTTCACATCCAGGGCGGGTCTAATCACTCGGAGGCTCTGCATGTGTGTGTGCAGCCTCTGGGTACAGCCCTGGGCTCAGCCGAGCAGACGCTTGCCTGTGTTTTAGCCTTGGCTTATAATTAGCAAATAGATTATATTCCAGTGGTGCTGCTGCACTTCCACGCCTCCAAAACAGACAGGGACCCTTTTTCACGTTATGTAAGACTGAAAACATAGAGCAGCAGCAATAGATAACACCATATAAATAACTTCTCTTCCTCGCCTTAATTTTATGTGCCTGTGTGATATCTTTGTCCACTCTACAACCTCTTTCTTCTGCCCTGTTTTGTGAAGACTGTGCACAGTTCTGTTGGCATCAGCGCTTTGGTGCCAAGTCCACACCAGCACCTGTTTCGACACGATTAGATGACAATCCGTGAATGTTATTGTTGTGTTTCATCTGAACTTCCTTTGTAACTATTTTTTCAGGACATCAAATATTAGTGAATAAATGATAATAATCATAGTCAAATAGTGAAGTATTGTAGAGTGAAAGTTGAAGCTTCACTGACAGTAATAAATTAGTGTAAACTTGCTTTAATTTTTTCATCTCTCACATTGTACACAACTCTTATGTATGTCTTTATATCACTACTTTTTGTTAGAGATGAGTGAGGCTCTAATTTTCATTGGGTGAGACAAACGAAAGGATCATGATCATGTCATTTACCCGTTACGCTAACTATACTTATTGATAAATGTGCAGCATCACATTTCTTTGCTGCATCACAGAGGTTGATATTGTGCTTTGTAATCCACTGCATTTGTTTGATGATGTTTTTTTATTCCCTTCCTGTCCATTGAAAACTATGCATCTACCAGTGATGTACTAAAGAGTGAAATGCTCATTTATGTGTTGAGAAAAATTCTTCTCATTCTAAACTAAATAAACTCTTAAAAAAGATTTAGATTTGCAGAACACAGGCATTGTATTCTTTTTTCTACATGTTTTCTACAAGTAGCATGGTCATTTATTTAAACTACCAGCCACACTTGAGTATCTCCATATATGACAAGTGGAAATGTATAAGAGATACTGTAAAACACAAAACAGAAGAAATCAAATCCCTTAAAACGATTTTAACACAGCTTAAACTTACAGTCAATACTACCATTAAGCATCAAAATAATGACTGGATGCTTCGTTTACATGTAAATTTCTTTAATCAAGGATCAGTTTATCTCATCATATCTCATCTTGTCTCATCTGATCTTGTCTCATATGTCGACCGTTAACCAGCCATGTTATTGATATGCTAATATGTGCATATTCATTTATTTATATTGAAGTCTTACCCCTGGGACTTCATTTTGGGGAAAAAAAATGTAATGAAGTAAATGACAAGAGACAGGCTGTTTGGATCAAAAAATTTGCACATTAATACATATGATGTTTGTCAGTTGAAAAGATAATTTTACAAGTGAAAAAAATCATAGTTTCTTGTAAAGTATTAGACTGCAAATATACAAAGACATAAATAGAAAGACTACACACCTGAAAGTTGCAAAGGTAAAGTTGTCATGTTGATGTATTCATAACTATTTGTCTCCACAGTCTGTTCTGAGTTGCTGAAGATGTTTCAGATTCAATGTGACTAGACCTGCAGTGATTTTTACCTCTTTTAATACTTGTTCACATTTCTCTTGAAGAAAGAGGAGAATATGTAGAAACAATGGTCATTTCATGTGCCGTTTCTCAACAAACAGAATGTTTCTTGACTATCTTTACAACAGTCCACAATGTGTCAAATGATAGTTTAAATGGACAGACATCATGTCAAAACTATGAAGGGTAATGTTGAAGGGCTGATTGAGGTTGAACAATTAAAAGTTCTGCATTGGCATACGGTCAGATATGAAGCTGGTCAGGGATTCCTTTCATGCTTTAATTTTAGTCTTCAGCAGGATTACAGGAGGAATGAATCAAATGTTGACATGGATGAGATGATGGAAGTCTTAAACAAAGGAAAACAATAGCTCACATCATATGTGTGAATGGTGGCCCAATTTAAGCAAAGAAAGTAAATCTGAGACGCTTGTTATTTTAAATATTAGGCCCTTTTCCACCAAAATACCAGGAACTTTTATTACCAGGAACTTATTTACCTGGTTAAAAGAATTCCTGGTAATCTGTGTGCTTTGCATTTACACCACACCCCAAAGTTCCTGGTAATTTATTCAAATCAGGCTGATGACGTATGGGGGAGTGGTGACAGAAACTGCACGACAACTCCAGTCCAAGTAACAAGTACTTTTGATGCCTTGTAAATGAACAGACGGTATTAGGTCAGAATTCTTTTTTATTTAAAATTGTAACACAAAACAAGGTGCCCTGAGATTAAAAAGGAAATAAACATCAGTGAAAGCCAAGTGTCTGGACAAGCTTGGACGAGGGCTGCTGGAGACGGAGGGCACAAACGAGCTCAGAACCATCGGAAACAGACGTGGAGTCCATCCAGTCCGTTTCAACTGGAAATCACAATACATAAAGAATAAATCAGTGTTCAGCTCACAGCGACAACACAAATACATCCAGTTCTCTGTCCACGATTTACGTTTAGCGTCAGACTGGTGACCAGCTGGGATTAGCATTAGCATTAGGTTAACTGGACTTTTGGCTAACTAAACAGCTGTGTGCCGCGGACTACTGTTACAACGTGTAACGAACTACATGGTGAATATTTCTGTGGTTTATCTTCGGTGTGCTGGTCTATAACTGTTTCTTGGTGCATAGGTGTTGATGCCTTGTCTTAATATGATGACAATACAGCTTCTTACCTTATGGCTTCAAACAACGAAGTTGCCCAGTCCTTAGTTGCTGCAGTGCCTCTGAATTTCCTCCTCTGCTAATCCGCTCCAAAGAGCCTGGACCTCGTCTCGTCATTCGTCCACTTGTCGTAGGTCCTCTTTTGGTCCATAATTTTACCGAATTATCACAATGTTACAGTCAATCTCAAAAGACGAGAGCGGAAATAATATAAACAAAAGAAAG
>JAPQRQ010036294.1:0-12697 GCA_037367365.1 Apogon talboti | reverse complement strand
GTCAGTGCAGCTCCCACCCCACACAGTAATGCAGCTGGTAAGGATGCTCTCTATGGTTCCTCTGTAGAATGTGGTCATGATGGGTGGTGGAGCACTCGCCTGCTTCAGTTTGCGCAGGAAGTAGAGACGCTGCTGTGCTTTCTTGGCCAGTGATTCAGTGTTGGTGGTCCAGGAGAGGTCATCGCTGATGTGCACCCCCAAGAACTTGGTGCTGCTCACCCTCTCCACTGCAGCACCATCGATGGTCAGTGGGGGGTGTTGGGTGTGGCCTCTCTGGAAGCTGACGACGATCTCTTTGGTCTTGCTGATATTTAGCAGGAGATTGTTGTTTTTGCACCATCTGGTCAGAAGTTCCACCTCATTCCTGTAGTGGGTCTCGTCGCCGTTGGTGATGAGGCCCACCAGTGTTGTGTCGTCCGCAAACTTCACTAGGTGGTTCGAGCTATGGGCTGGAGTGCAGTCATGTGTCAGCAAGGTGAAGAGGAGGGGACTGAGCACACAGCCTTGTGGGGCCCCTGTGCTCAGGGTGATGCTGTTTGAGGTGTTGTTGCCAACACGCACCGCTTGCGGCCTCTGGCTGAGGAAATCCAGCAGCCAGTTGCAGAGGGAGGTGCTGAGGCCCAATTTGTCCAGTTTGCAGATGAGTTGCTGTGGTATTATGGTGTTGAATGCTGAACTGAAGTCTATGAACAGCATTCTCACATATGAGCCTTTCTTGTCCAGATGGGTGAGGGCTGGGTGGAGGGCAGAGCAAATTGCATCCTCTGTGGATCGTTTCGCTCTGTATGCGAACTGGTACGGGTCCAGGCTGGGAGGCAGGGTGGATTTGATGTGTGACAGAACTAATCGTTCAAAGCACTTCATGATGATGGGTGTCAGTGCCACAGGACGGTAATCATTAAAGCAGGATGGGGATGGTTTCTTTGGCACAGGTATGATGGTGGCAGCTTTGAAGCCTGATGGCACAATGGCTTGCCTCAGGGAGGTGTTAAAGATGTCTGTGAAGACATCTTTCAGTTCCTCTGCGCAGTCCTTCAGCACCCTACCAGGGATGTTGTCTGGACCCGCTGCTTTCCGGGTGTTAATGGCGGAAAGTGTCCTCTTCACACTGGCAGCAGACAGGCACAGAGGCTGGTCGTGTGAAGGTGGTGGTGTTTTCTGTGGACGAGTGGTGTTCTGTGCCTCAAAGCGTGCAAAGAAGCTGTTCAGGTTGTTGAGCAGAGTGATGTCGCTCTCACAGCTTCGTGGTGCAGGTTTGTAATCTGTGATGGCCTGAATACCCTGCCATAGGGCCTGAGCATCCTTGCTGTCCTTGAAGTGGGAGGTTATTTTGTTTGTGTAATCTTGTTTTGCTTTCCTGATGCCACGGGACAGGTCGGCTCTCGCTGTTCTCAGGCCTGATTCGTCCCCAGCTTTGAAAGCCTTGTATCTGGCTTTCAGCAGCCTGTGGACATCTCCCGTTAGCCATGGTTTCTGGTTAGCTCGAGTGGTGATGCTCTTCAAGTGGGTCACGTCATCGATGCATTTGGTGATGTAGGAGATCACAGTGTCTGTGTATTCTTCGACATCTGTCAGGTTGTTGTAGGTTGCTGCTTCCTTGAACATTTCCCAGTCTGTTATCCCAAAACAGTCCTGTAGAGCAGAGGTTGCCTCCTGTGGCCACACCCTTACTTCTTTCAGAACAGATTTGGTGACTTTCACTCTCGGTCTGTATGCTGGCATTAGCATAATGGTGAGGTGATCAGAGGCGCCGATGTGGGGGAGGGGGGTGGCTTTGTATGCTCCTTTGTGCTGGGTGTAAACAAAGTCCAAGGTGTTATCTCCTCTTGTTGGAAAATGGATGTGCTGATGAAACTTTGGAAGAACAGTTTTGAGATCAGCATGGTTGAAATCTCCTGCGAGGATGATGAAACCGTCTGGGTGTGCTGTTTGTTGTTCGCTGATGGCTTGGTACAATTCATTCAGCGCCGCACTCCTATCGCTGTTGTTGTTAGCTGGGGGTATATAAGTAGCGACCAACAGGATCGAACTTATCTCCCTTGGCAAGTAGAAAGGGCGACACTTCACGATCATAAACTCCGCCAAAGGTGAGCAGTGTTTGCGTAGTACAGTGGCATCCCAGCACCATGCTTCACGGATGTAAACAC
Source organism: Apogon talboti (assembly GCA_037367365.1). Taxonomy (NCBI): domain Eukaryota; kingdom Metazoa; phylum Chordata; class Actinopteri; order Kurtiformes; family Apogonidae; genus Apogon; species Apogon talboti. The sequence goes on along the minus strand of JAPQRQ010036294.1, from coordinate 10,550 downwards.
AGACGCCGCCTCCACGTGTCTTCCCTCCGTCTACGATAGCCCTGTCGGATCTGTAGCATGCTAGCTGCTCCAGTTGTATCGCTGAGTCCGGAATGTTGTTATTAAGCCATGTCTCAGTGAAAACTAGCACACAACAGTCACTCACTTTTCGATTCGCTGATCTCAGAAGTCGAATGTCATCCATTTTGTTGTCCAGTGATCGTACGTTGGCCAGAAGGATGGATGGTATGGCTGGGCGAGTTGGCTTAGCCTCTAGCCTAGCTCGGACACCTCCGCGCTTGCCCCGCTTCCTCGTCCTTGCACACCGCTTCCGACGCCTCCTTTCCGGGAGAGGTTTAGCACGCCAGCGTAGCAGTCCGAGTTCCCTTAGCGACTTCGCTGTTTCCGTGTTCAACTGAACAACTGAACAATCTTCAATAATATAAGACACAGGCGTCCCTGTGAATATGCCCTTCATTTCTAAGGTACAAGTGGATAAAAAAACCCATGTCCCTGACGTGTCTTAGGGTCCCAGACCCTTCTGCTTCAAAAGCAGATATGCTTAGGGTTCCATGATGACATGTTACCACTTTAACAATTTACTTTCCAATTTTTGATTTGGATTAATCAATTAAGATCAGCACATAAATCACAGAAATTTAATTGGTAAAAATACTTCTCACCCGTTCAGAGGGAACGTAGAATTTGAGTTCATTGGATAGACATGAAGTCGATCGGTTCCACTCCAAGCGTCAGCCCCTCTCGTCTCTTAAGATTTTCTGCGAGGTAGAAGGAGAATCTTGAAGATTCTGGTGGCCATCCTCCGACATCCTGGAGTTTTCCCGATGGAACTTCAGCTATTCCACTTCTGATACCAAATTGTTGTGGAATTTTGTCTATTGGAGGCTAATAAAGATGAGGTCCGAAATGATTGATGCCTTTTCTTGTATTTTATTTGGCGCTCCAAATGGTACAAGTCATACAGAGATCAGAGATCAGTCTATGAGTCTGTAGATCAGTACAAGGGGGAAAAAAAAGCTGTGAGTGTCTCTTATAGTCAGTGTATTGTTTTTTGTTTCTGTTCTACTCTGGGTACCTGGGAACTACTGGATTGGAATGTGTGTGAATTGTCTGGTAGAGATAAGTTCGTGTGAGCAAACAGAGTATAGTATAAACAGTGGTTTCACAAAGTTTCAAACAGTCTCATGTAATAAATAAGAGTTCAGACAGGTTAATGTGATATAAAATATATGCAAAATTCCCATTACAATAGTCAGCAGTAATAAGGAACAGGTGTGAGAGACTGATGAGGGACAGGTTAGTGGAGTGGAGAGTGAAAGAGGGGATAAATGAATGGGCGTGACAGTAAACCACATTGTGTTTGTCTGTATTTGTGACTTAGATATAGATCAAATCACATTTTATGGCCAATTCATGCTGAAAACTGGGAAATTTCAAAGGGTTCACATAGTTTTTCTTGCCCCTGTAAATTCTTTCAAAACAGTGAGAAGAAAAGTCCAAAAGGAAAACCTCATGTGTGTGCATATGACACAGATGTATATGTTTATTAGCCTGTTTTCCATGTTGTCATAGATTTTTATTGTTGAAAGTGGAATTAATCTTTGATTTGTTTCTTACAAATTGAAGGATTAAAACAAAAGCAGCTCATGAACATTTTTTCAGAAGAGTACAGATATGACCAGGTGCATAGTGGTGCTCATTTGAAGCTCTCTTCCATTTACAAATTAGATACCTACTGTCAGGGATCAATGCCTTCATTCATGTGTCTGCACTAGAGCCTGTACAATATGGGGTTTTTGGGCCCAATGCTGATACCGATATTGGGGGGCTAAAAAAACCCAATATCCAATATATCGGCTGATACCTGATATATTGGCCAATAACTGATATATCGGCCGATATATGAAATAAGAATATTGATATACACAGGATATATACTGTACATGAACGCAAATTATTCTAATACCCAAAATATGATTCAAGACAAAGAAGCAGAATACTACTAAATTAAAATGATAAGCATAGAATTTGATACTATAGTTGACCATTTCAAAATAAAAATAAGTGGCTGTATTCAGCAGAAAGTGATATACATAGGCTAACGTGAGGTGTTTTTAAACTAATACATTATGTGTTTTTTAAAAGGCTCATTCACAAAAACATCTTATCAATTAGTCATATTTACTAGCTATTGAAAAGTTCCATCTGCAGCTACTGGGTATTTGCAAACAGCTCAAAAGTAAATGCTGAAGCAAACATTAAAAAGTGAAAAAAAAACCCAAAAACTTGACTACAAACAAAATTTGAAATAATCAGAACATGCATCACATTACGAGACTTAATACAAGGGACTAAACTAGAATTAACAGTGTAGCTGGTTTCAAAACATGCAATACATAAAATTACAACTAAATGCATTAGTTGGAATCTTCTCAACATTATTTTAATGAAAACAATAACTTGTAAATTTATGAGCCCCGGTAAATCCTGCATGGCAGTATGACTTGAAGTGGGACACTGTATAGTAGTCTTATATTAATGGTGGACATGGGAGTTAACAATTGCATATATCTTTGTTTATTTCACAAAGATGCAACTTACCCAACTTTAAAATGCTGTAATACGCTCTCTAAAACTTGTGTGAAAAAAAACTAGAATGCTCTTGATGTGCTCTAACAGCGTGTTTCCGCCTGGACGTTATTGTCATGGGGCACTAAAGTGTAGTGTTATGTTGTTTTACAAAGTCACAGCTGTACCATGGAGAAAAAAAAGCCGTTTCCCTCGCCATTTCTGTCGTCTTCCTCCTGTGTGCTGCACTTCGCTGGTCTGTGTGTTTGTGTGTGAGGGGGAGGGGCCAGGCACTCAGGGAGAGTGCCCGGCATAGTGCAACACAGAGACACACATGAGCACAGTGACACAATCTCCGCGCAGCAAAAAAGTTAATACATCAGTTAAATATTGACCAATGTTGATTAATTGGTAATACACTATAATTGGCTCTTACACAGCATGTACACAGACACATGTACACATAAATGCACAGACACACACCGGTGGCAGTGCCAGACTTTTTTTTTTTTTTTTTTTTTTGCAGGTGCTGCGGGGGCGCTAACCACATCGTTGATGGCACTCTTAAATTCAAGATTTTATACCAAGACCTATGACGCACAAACACCTGTAGTGCACACATGCACGTTTGCTGCTAATTAACAACACCGCAGCTTCAAAATCAACAAAGGGTTCCTTTCCGATCATATCCATAATATAGATGAGTGTAAATACATACAAGAATTCAAACAGGTGCCTTAAACCAAGGGTTTGAATTATATTTTTTTGTCTAAGGGGGTCTCTGTCCCTCTGCTGAGGCTGCTGCCCCCGCGACCCGGACCCGGAGAAGCGGAAGAAGACAGTACGGTACGGTCTGTCTCAAAAAAGAAAAAAAGAAAAAAGTGGGCTTAATATAATTACACTGACAATGTGCGCTCTCCCGGAGCAACAACCAATGCAAAGGTGTCAGTGGAATCATGCATTTATAAAGCAAAGCATTTAGAGCATTTAGGGTCTACAATTTGCCAGATAGGTTTAATAGTGAAAGAAAAACTGCATTAACCTTCCATGGACAGTAACATCTACAGGTATTGAAGGGCACAGACAGTGAACACCCGCATTTCTCCTAATGTGCCACATTCTCCTTTTAAACAAAAACAAGGAGTGCCAAACACCACAAACAGATGGTAGTCTATAGACCTACAGTTAAGATATGAGGACAGGGTCAACTGAGTTCAAATGGTTCAGTGTGTTCATTCAAGCGCTGCGTGCATCATTTATGTCAAAGGGACTGTCAATCACATTCTGCATCTACCCTTGGACCGCTTTTACACACGGCACAACTTAACATCTTTCACAATAATACTTCACAGTGACAGAAAATTAACTTTATTTATGATCAAAATATAATTTGACATTTGAGAGACCCCCACAGATTTTTTACTTTGTTGCTTTCGTGGGAGCCATGTCCTCACTCTATGGGAGCTGAGCTTCCTCTGGCTCCAACGTAATTTGAACACTGCTTAAACCCAAAAACATTTAATTAACATACTGCTGCCACAAAAAAACCTCTCTTACCTTTTGATGTCTTTGTAATAAAACAATCCTTCAATTGCTATGGTTGACGGCAAAGGCATCAATGATTTTGTCTTTGTCCAGGGCACAGGTTCGGTCTGAGTTTATTGCCAGCAGTGCCAGGCTGCTGGTCCAAGAGTCTCCACTGCTGTTTCTCAAATAGTTCTTCAAACGACGCAGACATGAGAAACTGCGTTCCCAGCTCTCTGATGGTACAGGAAAGGTCAGGGATATGGACAGAAGGTTAAACAAGTTTGTGAAGGCATCCCTGTAGGGTCTGATGCGGGATAAGAACTGCTGCGTTCTACTGATCCTAAGGCCCTGTTCTTTCCACCGAAGTAGCCAGCATACTTGATAAAGTTCTGCACATAGGTTTTCCTCCCTGACTCCATAGTGACAGGCCATGGGCAGACTGTGCTCCTTATTAAGAAATGATGAGTGCTTGGGGCTCAAAGCTGGCACCCCTCTCAAAACATTATTTGTCACTGTGGAAAAGCGGCGTTTCATCTCCATCAATAGCTTGTCTATGACAGGAAAGAAAGCGTGTATTTTCAGGTGTTCCAAGCTGTCCACGTGTGTTCTTTCCAATGGGCCCCCCACTACAAACCCCTCCAGGTGCCGGGCTGTTTGAAGCCTTCTCTCACGTGGAGGTCGAGAGGAAAGTCCTATTTTGAGCATAGCTCCTTGGCTTGCTCCCGTATTTCTGTCCATTTTTCCTCCGTGCGTTTTTCTGATAAGGCGGTAATGACAGACTCTACGAGACCATCTGCTGCTACAAGGTCAAACTTGGGGGACTGTAGCTGATCTGACATGAACTTAGTTGTTTGAAACACATCTTCAAAAAGGATGAGATGCAGGACAAACTTCTCATCTATCAGTGCACTCATTGCTCCATTTTCTGACGTGTGTTTGACTGTCCAATGAGGTCACGCAGGGCCTCTTGGACTGCTGGGAGAGTTTTTTTGACAGCCCAGATGGCATTATACTGGCATGCCCACCTAGTGTCAGATAACCTCTTAAGTTCTATGCACTTTGCTGTTAGCTCGAGCTCCTTTTGTTTTTATCATAAACAGCTTGTGCGCCACCAACCCAGGAAATAACTTGTACAGCATCTGCAGTTTTTCAAAAAATTCTGCAGCAGCGGTGACGTTCTGTACACAGTCCACTAACACTAAATTCAGCCTATCGGCATGACAGTGTACAGGTGAAACTTGAAAAATTTGAATATCGTGAAAAAGTTCATTTTTTTCAGTAATTCAACGAGACAGTTTAAACACCACACAGTGGGGCATCTTCAGGGAGGCGACAACATGTGATGGCACCACCCTGACCCCTTGCTTCCAGACAAGCTGAACAGCTTCTATGCATGCTATGAGGCTACAAACAACTCACAGGCACAGGCATCCCCATGACCATCAGATGACCAGGTACTACAGCTGACCACAGCTGAAGTATGGACAGCCATAGCCAGCATCAACTCACGTAAAGCTGCAGGGCCCAATAACATTCCTGGGTGGGTTCTTAAGGACTGTGCAGCGCAGTTGACTGGTGTATTCACATATATTTTTAACATTTCACTACAACAGGCAGTGGTGCCCACCTGCCTCAAGAGCGCAACTATCATCCTGGTACCAAAAAAATCAAACCCAAAGAGCTCCTCTGACTTTTGCCCTGTAGCCCTCACACCTATAGTGGCGAAGTGTTTTGAATGCCTGATGATCATCAAGAAGTCCCTCTCCACAGATCTCGACCCATTACAGTTCATGTACAGGCCCAACTGCTCCACGGATAATGCAATCTCCACAATGCTCCACCTCACACTGTCCCACCTTGAGCAGAAGAACACCTACGCTAGGCTTCTGTTCATAGACTTCAGCAGCACATTCAATACCATCATTCCTATGCAGCTGGTGGAGAAGCCGCGGCTGCTGCAGGTGAGCAACAGCACCTGCAACTGGGTTCTCAACTTTCTGACCCAGCGGCAGCAGGTAGTGAGGGTTGGCAGCTACACATCTAAGCCCATCACAATCAGCACGGGTTCACCCCAGGGCTGTGTCCTAAGTCCTCTGCTCTTCAGCCTGTTGACCCACGATTGCACTGCATCATCACAAACAACCACACACACCTCTATACATTGATGGAACAGCAGTGGACAGAGTTTTGCCTGGTCAAGATGTCCATGCTTGACCAGGCAGTGGACAGCAGTGGACAGCAGTGGACAGAGTTTTGCCTGGTCAATATGCTATGTTGAATATTTTTATATTGAATTTGAAACGCATTGTATTTGAGAATATTGAATTAAAAGTTTTTTTTTAAATAATTGGAATTACATTATGAAACTCCATGTGTAAAAAAAAATTTAAATTCAGTTATTCAAAAATAAAAAATTCAACAATAAAAAATTTAAATTATGAAATTCAACTATTCAAAAAAAATAATTCAACTGTAAAAAATTCAAATTGTGAAATTCAACTATTCAAAAAAAATAAAATATTCAAATGTAAAAAATTCAGGAAAAACAATTAACTCTAAAGAAATTCCAAATCTGATAGCACAGATATACTTCCACAGTTTACAGTACACTGCTTGCTAGGGGGTTGCACAGAGAGGACTGCTGGCAAGTAAGGAGTCAGCGTCCAATCCATCTGCAGCCATAAAATGCAAAAACTCCTGCTGCACTTGCTCCGTCCCTGGCTTCAAATACAGAACGATCAGGAATATCTGTTCTTTTTTGCTCACATGCTTGCTTTTGTCCATCAAAAGGGTACTAAGGTAAAAGGTACTCCGCATCCCTCACCTCATCACTTATGTCTCTCCTAATCCTTTCACCCATCACAGAAAAAATTTCATTCAGGATGTCGTGGTGAATATATTTAGTGTTTGATGGGTTGTTCTCTAATTTTTTCTTCACCACTGGATCAAACAATCCAATTACATCCAGAAGCTCACGAAAGTTTTCTCTGTTTGCTGACTCCTCACCCTCACTATGACCTCTTAGTTCACGGTACACTGCTTGCCAGGGTGTTGCACAATGGAAGTATATCTGTACTGTCAGATTTTGAATTTTTTTAGAGTTGATTTTTTTCTGAATTTTTTACAGTTGAATATTTTTTTTTTTAATAGTTGAATTTCACAGTTTGAATTTTTTAGCGCTGAATAATTTTTTTTGAATGGTTGAATTTCATAATTTGAATTTTTTAGAGTTGAACTTTTTTTTGATAGTTGAATTTCATAACTTAATTTTTTTATTGTTGAATTGTTTTATTTTTGAATAATTGAATTCTAAGTTTTATTTACACATAGAGTTTCATAATCTAATTCCAATTATTTATTTATTTTTTTTAATTCAACCTTCTCAAATACAATGTGTTTCAAATTCAATATAAAAATATTCAACATAGCACGGACATCTTGACCAGGCAAAACTGTCCACCGCTGTCCCATCAATGTGTTGAGGTGTGTGTGGTTGTTTGGAGCTCCTGTAGTCTATCACAACCTATTTGGTCTTATCCACATTAAGGAACAGGTTGTGGGATCTGCACCAAGATGTCAGTTTTTGTACCTCAGCCCCATATGCAGCCTCGTTTTTGTCCTGGATGAATCCCATTACAGTTGTGTCATCCGCAAATTTAATGATGCGGTTTGCTACAAATGATGCAGTACAATCATGGGTCAGCAGGCTGAAGAGCAGAGGGTCGCTGGGTCAGGAAGTTGAGAACCCAGTTGCAGGTGCTATTGCTCACCTGCAGAAGCCGCAGCTTCTCCACCAGCTGTACAGGAATGATGGTATTGAATGCGTTGTGTAGGTGTGTACCTAACTGAAAGGGCAAAAAGTCACCCTTTTGGTAAGGGCAAAGGTTATCTTTTTGATAACAGACATTTCCTGTTTTTGAGAGAATCCTAACTAACAGATGTTTCCTGTTGTTAAAAACATTTTCACTAACAAGTTTAACTAAAGTAATTAGACATAAGGCCTCAATGAACAAGAGTAAAATAATACTTCAATTGACAATAATAAGAAAACAATAATGAAACGATACTGAAATAATACTTCAGTTGTTTATGAATGAGTGAATGAGTTCGTGGCATTTTTGTAAAACAAGTATGATATGAAATGCCTTCCGTTCAGTTCAGTTCAGTTCAGTTGACTTTATTAATACCCGTAGGTAGATTTGATCTGCAGTAACAGGAGATGGCATACGCCAAAACTCCCCTACTGCCGGTCGCTGCGTGCGCAGGCGCCCCAATCCCAAGTACAGGCAAGTTTGAATTTAGAAGTACAGGCAAGTTACACATGTAATGCAAGCACATATATGACATTATACATTGACACATTAGCATGTGTATATGAAACACTACATTCATGGTGTATTTTCTGCACAACTGTTGTTTTGTCTGGATGGATCTCTCATCCTTGAGGCCATGTTATGTTGTCCTTCACTTTCACCTGTTCGAAAAGAGTACTACACTTTGTTTCTATGGTAAGGACAGGCTGTCAGTAGCTGCAATCCATGGACAATATTTATTCAGTCTGATAGAATCCACTATGATTAGAGATTCCAACTGAACTGTTAAAAAAGCAACCTAATATGATGTGTAAATGCGCATCATTTACACGCCCCCAAAGCTTTTAATCAGGAGACAACTTGCAATTGTGAACAGAAGAAGATGTTTTTGTTTTTTTTTTAATCTGGTCAATGGTTTGATGTCTATTATTTATCCGTATTGATCGTTTATTTTGCATAACCTTGATAATCCTCTGTATTCAGCTGTATAAAAACTAGCCGAAGATAAAAGCGATAACATATTTCAGCACTGTATCCACATCATTTTCCACCATCTGTCAAATCCTGATTCTGTATATTTTACTGCCAAGTTTTGTACATTTAAGTTACGTCAAAACTGCTCTGTGCAATTTTTGTTTTGAATGCCTAAAAGGAAAAAATAAATGTATTATTTTTATTCATGTGACCATTCATTGTCATTCATGATCAATTCCAATAAATGTCTCTTTTTCATTTTATTATCCAATAGTTGTGTAAGTAAAATATTGGTAGCCTCTACTAGTGGCATAAAATGAACAGAATGAGACAATTCATGAATTGTAAATATTTGTTAAGTAGAATTTCACTATTATGTTTACCTGTAAATTACTTCACACTAGTAATCTCATCACTCTGGTAAGTGAGGCTTTTTACATGGTGATCGAATCGAACCATTATTAGCATTACACTGGTCTACAAGTAAAATGCCTCCAGGATAAATGTAATGAAACTTTACCATGTTTCAGTTACTAATAAAGAAAAGTTAAATATAAATGGTGTTTAGCTGTTAGCTTTCCAATATAAAGTCTTGGATCAAAATGTGAAATTGTAGGAATTAATGAGAGAATGTGTTTTACTCAAAAGGAATGTATTCTCAGAGCTAGTGTGTGACTTTCATCACAATTTTTTTCCAAATTCTTAAAACCCGAGTAATAGCCTAATTATCACTAATCCATTACTCTTTCCATGCTGAATCAATTCCCTCGCAGTGAACAACTTCAAAGATGACTCCATCATAAACACTGTCCGCTTGTTTACATAAGAAACTGAAATGTCACTTGGGCCTTTTTGGAAATTTTTTCACAAAGTGCATTGTGGGAATGGAAATTCCATGCAGTGACCAAGCAAAAGTGGTTCTTCACAGATTCGGCAAGAAAACAAACCATATCGCAACAACATAAAATTATACAGTTCACCAGCGTTGTTTTGAAGAATGAGTATAGTCGGTGGATGGAGGTAAGGGTGACATTTGGGTTCAAGAGTCACAAAGAGACAGTGAAATTGCTGCTGTGTGGAATTCCCAGCCCCACAATGCACTTTGTATTATTATTATTATCATTATTATTGATAGTAATAATAATAATAATAATAATAATAATAATAATAACAATAATAACAATAACAATAATAATAATTATTCTTATTATTATTATCATTATTATTATTATTATTATTATTATAAGTTGAGCCAGTAATATCACAGAAATACCACATTATACAGTTGTGGCAAATATACCAAGTTTAATCCAATAAACCATAAATGTTATAACACCACCCCCTTAAAACAATCTTTATACTGTTTTCCTATGTTTGTGTATGGCAAAGCCAGTTATTGTTTCAATGTTGTACTGTGTTTCTACAGTTTGGCCATTTTTAGGTGACTGACCGTGTATTGATTTAGACACAGGTTGTGGTACATGGTTTGTTTAAAAAATAGAAGGGAGGGGGATTTCTTTTTTTATATATAATACTTTAGTTTTGTATTAAAAAAAAATTATATAATACTTTAGTTTTGCTTCTCCTGGAACGTCACCTTATCGTGGTGGAGGAGTTTGAGAGCCCTAATGACCCTAGGAGCTATGTTGTCTGGGGCATTTTGCCCCT
>JAPQRQ010036293.1:0-12722 GCA_037367365.1 Apogon talboti | reverse complement strand
GTAGTCAGTGGGTTTCAATCTGCAACTTGGACTAAATGTCACACACTGAACCTAAATAAAAAAATCTAAATGCATTCCATCAATCATCGCTTTCAGGAACAGGTACAGATGTAACAGTACAAAAAAAAAGAAGCTTAACAAAGGTCGATATAGTGCAAAAGCAAATGGTGACCTTTTTGTAACATTTGTGGATTTTTCTGGCTCAGTCACTCAGCAAAACCCTTCGTTTGACTGAAGGCTGCGAGGCCACACAAAGGCTGCAAAGTCTCTCAACCAAAAACCGATCGGGTTCACTTCACATTTGACATGACTACGAACACATCTGGTCCTGTTTAAAACTGAACGGGAGAAGGGAGTGTTGATTGTAATGATGATATCTCGGCGTAGTATTTATACAATTCCCATTTTAAGTGAAGATCAGCCTTTCAGTCGTGCAAAACAGGAATATAAAAACAAGCATGACACTTTTTCATCACTTCACTACAGTCAATTCTCATCCCATGCGCCATTTACCACAACCTGGAGGTTTTCCAAACAGAACAAGAAGGAAAACATGACGCCAAACAAAACGCTGAAAGATTAAGCCGTGCCTGAGGTTCTCCTGATAAGGTCAACAGGTCAAAAGAAGACTATTGGCTCAGTGAACAACACGACTGAATATGATTTCCTGAGCTCTAAGCATAATCGGTGCCGCATATTGTTGGTTTCATTGTGGGGCGGTGTGATCCTTAATCCAGTAAAAAAGCACTTTGATGGTTTAACAAGTCTGTTCTTGACTCTCCACCTGGTCCAGCTTCTCTTTTCTCTCTCTGAAAACAGAAACAACATGAGAAATTAAGAATTAAAGAGGCAAAGTGTACACAGAAAATGGACGGATGGAAAAAAAATATGCAAAGGGTAAGAAAAGGACACAATATTTGACACCTTAGCTCCCCTTTAGGTACAACAGTCTGTATCTCAAAAATGATTTCCCCTCACCTTTCCTTTCCTCAGTTATTGTGGAAATCCAAGGAGTTTCCCCTGCTGCTCCGTGGGACTTGAATGAATGAAGTAATGGAGAACACTTGTTTAATCAAAACTGACCGCAGTACTCTTCTGTACTGTCTGGTGACCTTGCATCGGGGCAGGGAACAATTTCAGCTTAATTCTCCATAACGTAGTTTTATTATTGTTATTAATGGAATTTTATTAACAGGGCTTGTAAAACATAGTCTCATATTAGGGATACTTGCCTAACACCAACATAAACACTGAAGGACACAGGTGCGCTTCAGTCCGACAATGGTACTTAAACTCAGTAAGGCAGCATCAAGTGTTGACTGTGAAAAGATACATTTTACATGCTCAGTGATTGTTTGACTCTTTAAAAAAAACCCAAAAAAACAAACAAAACACCCCAGAGCATTTCCCTTCATCTGAATGTACAATATTTCATGTGAAACTCTGGGAAATTTGTCACCCTGACCTGGAAATGGATCGTTATGTCACATTTTATTTTGACCAGGTGGATAACATATATAAAAGTGTGCTACAGCCTTTTATTTTTTTTTGATTTTGTTCATTTTAAACCCCCACATACAATCTTAGAAAATTAATAATAATGTTTTGTTGTTCTATTGTACATTTACAGCTATGCACTGTTTACTGTGCATTTTTTTGTGTTCTGCAAATTATAACACAAAATATCCCTAAGCACAATTATCAAAAATAAAAATACATTTCTCATCCAATTTTTAATTCATGGTACAAAAGCTTTATTCTATTAAACTCGGTGATAAAAATGAGTCAAATAGTGAAAAAAATGTACTAAATGTAAATGTCTGTGCTTCTCAGTGCGTATTTAATAACCTGGTGTTGTTTTTTAACACCAGGTGTCACATGCCTGTGTCAGATAAGTTACCAGAATTTAGAATCATTTGATGGCGAGACTGTTACAAATGCTTCCTCTTCCACTCCTTCACACCATTTTCAACTCCTTTCCAAGTTCAGACAGAGCCCCCTATAGCTTTTTGATGTGTCATATAGCACGATTGCAGTAGAGATGTGATAGTACACAAACACAGACGCACACACACACAAACACAGACACACACACACACATCACACAGTGTAATGACTTTCTCACTCCTGTGGTGAACTGCCTTTAAACCTGTTGAAACCTGCAGAGTAACCCTAGATGTGGAAAGTACCCCTGCAAGTCTGAGTCTGAGACAGAGAGAACTGAGGCGCAGGAGGCATCCGCTACCTACATTACCTCCATGTCGTACACACACACAACACACACACAAAGTAGTGCAGTATTACTGCTTCTATCTTCCAGACACGCAACCCAGACATGATCTGAAATATGGTACGGCCCCTGCTACTCCCATCCTGTTCCGCCTCTGATGTTGGGGGGAATCAATGTGTCTGCACTTGTTGGTGGGAGGTGGTGGTCATGTATGTGCGTTTTTTCATGTGTTCATTTGCACAGGTGTGAGCGCTCACCCACATGGAATGTATAAGATGTCTCTTTATGCATTTAGGATTGTGAGTTCATAGTATATTTCCTGGCTGTGTGTGTGTGTGTCCTCGGTCTCCAACATGTGCACCAGCATGTTGCGTGTGTGACATCACCTGCCTCACATCTGCAGACCCTCTGACACTCTTCATCTCTTTTTCACACCTGGCCTCCCAGGATCAAGGCTTCCTGAGAGGGCAGGTGTGCTCCCTCTCCCCGCACTCACGGCTTGAGAAGTGAGCATTTTCATTGCCTGCCGGCCCAAGGTGCTGCTGCGAGCAAGAGGTCGCCCTTGACTCCTGACATCCATCGTTTTTCTTCCCCTTACTGGAGTTATGGCAGGGGGGAAAGCCCATATGAAGCCTATGGGGCCATAAAACAAGCCTTTAATTTGCTTGTATACACCCAGGAGCTAGCACTACCGTTAGCCTCTCGTTTCTCCAGCCTCATGTCATGAGTGTGACCCCACAGGCTACATGGGTTTATTGGTTTGATCAGATCTGAAAGGACATTTTTTTTTTTTTTTTTTTATGAGTAACGGTTATAACGCTGTAACATGTTGTACATGAGACGAGCAGATGGGATTAATAGCGTTAGTCTTCTCCTACAGCAAAAAGGTTTAAACTATCAGGAGGGACAGGAGGAAAGGAAGACCTCCAGCTATGCACCGGTTTTCACAAGACACAAACTGCCTCCCATTTCCGCCACAATAATCTATCTATTCAAAGACAAAATAAGATATATGGCAGTATTGCTGGAGGCCTATCGAATGAGACACAAGCGATGATTTGTCTCACAATTCAATGTTTGTACTGCGGATGCCTTCCCATTAGAATGAAAGGAAGCAAGTTTGGAAGACAGCCAAAGTTTCTTAGATACCAAACTTCCTACAGTACCACACAGTACAAAAGTGAATATAATCCCAACTGAAACAGCATCACAAAAGGAGATTAATTTCTCACACATTTCTCAGTACTATTACCAACATCTAAACCGCTGGCCTACTACTAACTCCTTAAGCAACAGGTAAAACCAGGCTGATGGAGGAAGTAAAATAACTATTACAAACAGGTAATATTCACCGTTTTAAATTAAGAGGAAAAACAGGCATTAATCTGGAGCTGCAATCAGGTGCAGAACACAACTTGAAGAAAATGGGTTTTGGTGTCCTGACACTGATTTAATATCGGCTTTTCTTATATTTCTTGTTCCCTATAATGCAGTTTGCTGTACCAGCAGTACAGAGGAATTGATTTTTTCTTTGAAGCGTATCATGTGTGAACCTACCTGTCTTGTTTTCTGTTGTGTAGATTGATCATTATTCCCACCGTGACTAGCGCAGAGAGGGAACCGACAGCCCCGAGTATGAACCCGACCTTGCTGTCTGTAAAACATCAGAAAACAGCACAGGACAGCACAGTCACTCACTGCTCTGAGGTGCCCATCCTTCTGTTTCATCCATCATCCCGCATCTTTTAATAACCCGGATCAATACAAAAATCATAGGGCAACCAGGGGAAGCTTTTATGTTAGAAGTTCAAGCATGAATACTGCAAGAAAGAACCAATCAACAATAACGATTTCTTTGAACACAAACAGAAGACTTTGATTGTATGTCTAAGGTACGGATGGGTGTAACAGTTGGAGCATGTAGTTAGGTGTGGCTGAAGTATCCCATGCATGTTCAGCCAGTTTTACAGTGTCTGAACAAATAAAGGATTAAGTAAAAAAAAACAAAAAAAAAACAACTTGCCCAGTTTTTGGTGAACATGGCAGATGAACCACTGCTTGCATGTTTCTAATGGAAGTATGTGTTACTAAACAGCTGTCTGGTCAGTATAACAGTGACAAGTCAATGGTTAAATCAGAATAGAATAGAATAGAATAGAATAAAATAGAATAGAATAGAATTTATTGTCATTACACAGTCCTGTGCAACAAAATTATGGTACTTAGAACAATACAGTGTGCTACGAGAATTAGCATAATTAGCGTTAGTCGTAAAAGATAGAGCATGTGTTTCTTTGTTTAATATTATTTATTTCTTTGACTTTTTAAAAAAAAAATATTTTACTGTGAACTCTTTCAGTCAAAAGTGCTATGTAAATAAAGTTTACTTACTTAACAAATTCAAGAGTATATAACCTAATGTACAAATTCTAAAATATAAAATCTTAAGTGTAAATAACAGATGCAGTAAAAAGTGACAAGGTGCATATTACTTAAGCTTAATGCACTGTAGAGTAAAAACGGTCCTAACAACAGAGCAGTGGAGTAAATTAAATGCATAATATGCAATTTCTATTAGATGTAGATTGATGATTTTCAATATTAATATCATGTTTGCAGATGAAGTAATGTATTACATTTTTATTCAAATATATTCACATTGTGCAATTTTACAGCTCTACATGACATTAGGTTACATCATTTTCAAGGTTAACTTGGTAACAATGGTAAGCTGGCTACAACATTACACGATTGTTTAATCTGTTATACAAGTACACAATAAAATATCTAAAATTGTTGTGATCATTTTTAGACATTTTGTGTACTGTTACACTGTATAGAGTATATACAGTTGCTCATGAAGTTGGAATTAAATATTTTTAGCTCTTCTCATGAAGTTATTGTGACAAAGTCATTTATTCTTGACTCGGTATGTAAGCATTGCATCTGGTCAAACGTGATTACTGACGGGTATAAATAGGAATGAAAAGGAATGTGTCTGAAAACAAAATTATTCCAACTTTATGGGCAACGCTGTACTACACATTTGTACACATTTAGTTGTAACAGTTGCAGCCCAACTCATAACTACAATGTTTTCAGTTACATAAACATTATGTTTTATTACACACACATCTGATTTTAGACTTCATTTTCTTCATTAATTAACAGCATCAGTAATTATTAATGGGAGTCTCCATTGCTTTGCTAAATTTAGTCCGCTGAAACAAGCGCTGTTCAAATATGTATAAGTCAAACTGCATAATATTGCATAAATTGTTGTACTACTTTTCCTCCCTGTGCGTGTTTTATGCAGGTCAAGCACAGCTGTCCTGCACAAGGCTGCGTTCAGTGCCAACAGATCTGCAGTTGCATGACTTACCGTTTTATTACCAAGGGGATCAAACAAAACAAAACAGAACCATACACTGGCCTCACATGAACAGAATAAAATACATGACCTGATACAGCCTACTGGACATTTGCCTTTGCGGTGTTTGGTAATACAGTGATGAAATTAGGACACCTTGAACTTTCCTTGGTGTCTTGGCAAGTGAAGTGAACCGTTCTTCAGCGTACTTGACTATTCATGTGATACGCTGGGCCAAGAGTGTTTTTTTTTAAATTCCTTTTAAAGATGCAGACATTATTTTGGAGGTAATTATCCTCCTCCTAATGTACAAACATATGCCAGGTATGTCATACACAAATACACACACATGCACACCTACAGGTAGAGCTATTCCCATTAGTTTTTAAGCCAATCAGTCTTGCTACACTTGGCCAAGCCTGGCTGCAGCAGAACTGGCATCAATCTGCTGGACACTAAAGCCTTGGGCATCAGTACGACAAGCTGCCCCGAGTATAATTGTGCTGGGAGCATGCGGAGGACTGGCAGTCACTCAGTGTTAACAGTCACCTTTTTTCTGTTGGCCAAACTCCAGAGCGATCTCATTACTTCACTACCCTCCCGGCATTGATCACATAGTTAAGCTCCAGGGAGCGATAGCACTTGGCCTGGACCATTACATCTCCACTGAGAGAGGATTAACACATGACAGAAATCACTGGGCTGGACTTAAACAGGATGACACTAATTGAGAACAGCAAAAGTTGCTTGCAACTCAATTCAGACATGACAGTGTGTCCTTCTCCTCTCTTGCTCTCCTCCTCTTCTCCACACAGCCACAGCACGTCTTACATTTTCACATTATTCCTACAATTTATTACAAAATCTCCCCACTTGGGTGATTAAAATTTCTGATCTCATGATCTTTTGAGCTGATTAAAAAAACTTCTTCAATGTTTATCTCGCAAAAAATTACAAACAGATGATCATCATAAGATCATAAATCCAAAAGCATCCCACGCCCATACATCCTGAAGCTATACTCCTATCAAACAGTATTTCTTTAGCTAGAGATGAACTCTTATAACAGAGCTGATATCATCTGAAAATAATTCTCTTGTTATACTTGGTTTTTTTTTTCCCTCTCTCTCCTGGTAACACTGTGTTGTCTCTATAACATGCTACCGTTGTCATCTGATATCTCAACCTGTCTGTCTTAATGTGACGGATGGAAGTATTTTTGGAATCTGAACCATGCAATGTTGAACTTCACACATCAAATATTTCATGTACAAACTTAACCATCCAAACAGTTGCATCAACACACTCAAAGGCAGTAGTTAATTGGAACATTTCTTGTCTCTAAACCTGCTTTTTTCCCCCGTTGACACTTCACATTCATACTCACACATACTCTGAGGAAAAACCCATGAATCTAGAGTCGACTCAAAACAGCAGCAGCAGCAGCAGCTGTCTTAGGTAAGTGTCCAAAAGTATGAGCTCCAACAGCTAACCTTTCATGTGGTCTGCATGAGACCCTAAGGCAGATGTCTCTTATGTAAATGTCTGTTTTGATTATTTCATTTTTTGCATAAATCCAATAATTGTATGGATGCTTTGCATAGGCATGATATATGATCGTAAAATACTGAAGTTACTTCAGTCACTGTCTGTTAGAGGCACTGAAACTAACATGGTTATGAAAATTACAATATATTTTTAAAAGTAGTGCGTATTGTTCTTTTAGCACATATATATTTCTCAGACAATAAAAACAGACTATTTCTATTCCTTTTTAATCAAAAAAGGGTATTTTTTTCAATCAGGCAAGTGTTTCCAAGTCATCAAAGTGAGAGGAAAAGCAAATTTCAAACACAAGAAAGAATAGGAACAAAGGGAAGCGACGGAAATCAGAGACTGAGCCGTGACAGAAAACACAGCAATCCTGTTAAGCAGAGTTTCTCATACAGAGACCTTATGTTCATCCACCGAAAAGGCCAAATAGAGACAGTAAAAGTGTGTGCGACGTGTCTGCTTTAAAGTCTTCGGATGCCCTTGCTTGGCATTTCAACAAGTCCTTCTTCTACGCAACCTGCATTTACCAACAACTTCTGTCTCTCTCTCAGCTCCCGGCTGCTCTATCTCAGGGGGAATCTGAGAACGGAACCATGGGCAGAAAATTAAGTGAGGCTTTGTCTTGCAACCCACGTCACTTTTTCCCTGTGAAAATCACTCTATCCCTCCCTGGCAGCTGTCACCTTCCCTTTAATCACTTTCTTCTCCTCTGCCCAAGGAACTCTATTAATATTATAATGCTATTAAGGTTGGGGTGATCCTGTTTGGAGCATGCATCTGATACAAGAGCAGAGCTATTGTTTTTCAGAGGACCGTGACTAGACGCAGCTGAGCCTGTATATTGTATAACCTTAAACTTCTCAAGTCTCCCATAGGCCTGTTTGTACGTAGATCAAAAACGCTCCAAGGTCTTTCATCCAAACCCCACCCTCACCTCTCCAACACTCCTGTCTTCCCGGCCAAAGATATTAACATTGATCATCACAATCCACCACACCCCTGTCGAAAGCCTAAAGCAGTTAAAAAGGCTCATTGACAAGTATGGCAGTGAGTTATAATCCATCTCATACAGGTAGGGCTTTCAGCAACAGAAGATATTCATATGGAGATTCCCTTTTTGATTGAAGGGACTTACTGTCACCTCTGCTGACAGGCGTCATTTTAACCGCCGCTCATAAATTGTCTTAATAGAAGGATACAACCTGGACGCTGCGGTGTTAGTTTGTAAGCGGCACGCTGTTTTCATCTTTTCATCTCATCATGTAGCAGTGATTCAAAGACGGGGAGGAGGAGCGCTCACACTGGGCGTCTCCTGTTAAGTCTGTATTTAGTGTTGTTTACTTGGCTAGAGGTCACTCTTAGAAAAGCGGAGGTAACAGCTCATGCAACACCTGCCACTGAACACCTCAGGTCATGTTGACAGTTGTTCGCTCTGATTTGGGTAATGAGAACGCAGGGGCAAGTGTGAATGCTGTCGCACAGGCCTATGAGTGTGTGTAGCATGTATGTTTACAACTACAGCTCCATCTCACACTGATCCATCCACAGTGTGTGAATAAGTTGTGTGGCTGTGACTTTATATTAATCTTCAGGCACACCCACATCTCTTGAACGCACAATGGGGAAAGCTATGCATTCATTCATGAGAACATTCACTGAGGTAACGCCGCAAAACATGATCAACTGGAGTTTCATCGTGCTTGACACAAACCTCACATAACTCACATGAACATGCTAATACTCATTTCCACATTTTATGATCATGTACAAAGACGACCTGGGAGAATGTGTTTAATCTTTATTATTTAACCTATCAATTATCTTTGTAATTAGTGTATCAGATGTGACAAAATTTGGAAAAAAAAAGTTTCCCAGAACTCAAGATCACATCCTCAATTGTTATTGGTTAATAGAGGATTATTCTTTTCATAGTTGACAGCTAAGTGATTATAATGGATAACAAACTGTTCATCTGGTGCTGGAGGAAAAACATCTGATCTTATCTGAATCAAATAGGTTGATTCCCAGTGGTGGAATGTAACAAAGTATTTGTACTTTCATTACTGTACATAAACAAATTTTTATGTATCTGTAGTTAAGTAAAAATAATAATGCACACTTTTGATTTTCTGTTACATTTTGCAGTGGTTATCTGCACTTTCTACACCACTACTTTTCTATTTATGCTGTTTCTCATTACATTTCGTGAAGACAATTTCCTCAAAATGAAAAAATAATTAGCCTACTGATTGTGTTGTGGCGTTGTTTGCCAATGCCAACCAATCAGGTGGCTCTATTTGTACTTGCTCCAATGATGGCAGAGTGTGTTTGGTAGCAGCACGAGCGTGTGGACTGGCTTGATTCTGAGAAGAAGACAAGACATTCAACACGGACCCAGAGCCAACATCGGCTGAGCCTGAGCCCTCCAGCTCTGAATTACACAGCCATGCTTGGCCGTATTAATTGGTTTAACTTAATGGTGAATTAGTTGGTAACACCTAGTAGATAACTTGTCATCCACAGAATTATAAGTCTGAGCACGTACAGTATTGCAGAGAGCACACACAATAAGTACACCAACCTTTAAAATACACATATACTGTATAGTTGGTTGTAATTATTACAGCAGTCACATGGGCAGAGGCATAAGTCAGTATATCTACATTCTTTATCAAAATGACGCAGCCAAGACACTGAGACAACCCATAACGTGAGCACTTTTACTTAAAAAAACACTTTACAGTAAATTTAAAAGTAAGGACTTAGTACTTTTATTTAAGTAAGATTATTGATGTAGTACTTCTACTTTTACTTGAGTATATATTTTTGCTTAATATTTGTACTTTTACTTAGGTACTAAGCTTCGGTATTACCTCCATCACTGCTGATTCCAAATATGTCACCAGAATTTCTCAAACATATCAGGATTGCACCATCACTTCATATTTAAGATATGTGCTAAACTGCTTATATTTCCTTAAAGATACAAACATGAAGCCCCGTAAAGACCAAACCTAAACACCAGCCTATCACCTTAGCTCACAAATGTTCCAAAATGTTTCAGACACTATTTCTTGTTCTTGTAAGCTGTGACAGTTTGCTGCTGTAGGAGCAAACAGTAATCTCCATTAAATTTGCATTGAAGGCCCTTGGTACCTGGTTTCCATTTCAGAAATATCTGGATGAATCTGTTCACCATGCTCATCACATCACCCACCCTGAACTGGAAAAAAGTCACGAAGTGAAGGGAGGAAACTCATTTTTTTCATTGTGATGTTTTTAATATATCCTCGACTAGTTGGTCATAATCTAGGGCTTGTATTTGCCCGGAAAATGTGCAACTTGTACAAATGAATATCAAGCTGTTAACTCCGTAGCTGAACTTTGAGGGAAACCCAGTGTCTGATGAAAATCATAGCTTTCAGCTTTGAATCACTTTGCACCACATTTTTCTTTCAGGAATTGAAACCCATCTGAATTTTGATCACTTACATTTCTAGAACTAAAACACTTCTGTGATAGGCTGCTAATTGCTATACGCTAATTGATACATAACTCAACTCTTATTATCCTAGTGAAAAAAAAAGTCAACCAGTGTTAATCCACTACATGCTGCAGCTCTAGTCTGATAACCCTGAAAACAGAGGTTGTACTAAGAAATGACTTATATCTTGGTTAAACACCAGAATAAAAAGGATTCTCCTGGTCTAAAACAATGACTGGGCATAGTATATGATATTTACGATGAAACACCTGACACGGGGTTTTCACTTTTCTTCTCAGGGTCGTTCTGCAGGACTTTCCCAGAACATTTTCAACCATGATTTAGTCTTAGTACAATAGCTACTGAATAAATCATCAAGTGTTACAGACAGATTTCAATATATGGGCATAACCTTTAGATATTTTACTGTCACTACTTTTATTGCCAGCTCCTCTTACTGTGTTGTTTCAATTTATTGCCTAGATTTAATGTACAAAAAGACTAGGCCAGCCAGAGATAGTAAATAAAACTGGCTTAAGCCCCAGAAGGTTAATATTGTTATTGTTAAACAGATTTTTTTATAGCATTTGGCTCATTTTGTTTCTTTTGGGAAGGCCTTTGTGTTGAGTGAGCTCATGGTTGCCTGCAACAGAGTAATAGCATGGACATAGTAAAGGATAAATTGTCAAAATGGCAAGTGAATAATAGAGGCTCTAGTTTTTTGGATATGGATAAATGCAAGAACAGTGTGGACACGTGGACAAAGACATATATCTCTCTTGGTTATTTTATTCCATTCTTCTTTCTTCAGAAATGTATATGACATCATTAAATATAAAAAAGTTTTTGGTTTGAGAGTCAAGTGAACGTGGTACAACACGGCCAACAGTGATAGTGATACGCTAACTAAAATAGGACTGATAGAAAGCATGTGACTTGGAGAGAGATAAGAATGAAAAATTAAAGAGAAAAACACTTTGCTTAATAAAAACCAGTTTTAAACAGTTCTCCACTGGATAACTAGGTTATGAACCTAATGTTTTCCTAATGAAGGAGTTCGGTTCGATTGTGTCCAGCTGTGACTGAACGGTCCATTAAATGGGTTTCCAGATCTGATATCTAGGATCTATTCATCCTGGATTACTATCCAGAGGAAGTCTGTTTGCTGCTTTAACAAGGACAAGGTGGAGGACTGGGCAGAAGCCATGAACAGATGAAAGAGGTGGCTTCATACCTCTGCCTGCTATCATTTTACTTTAGCTGATGGGACTAAGAAGCCAAAAGTCTTGAAATTAAAAAAAAACAAAACAAAACTATTAACATCTACCCTTCTTCTTCCCAACTAAGTGATTAAAAATGTAATTCTTCCCAATTATGTTAATGCTGCTGTGTCCTTGCCACTTATTTTTTCAAAGTTTAAAAAAATCTGACCTGTCTCAGACTACAAGGTGAGACAAAAAGCTTCACCACAAACGGAATCCAGTGGGAAATACTGCCACCTGCAGGCAGAAGACATCTACTACAGCAACACTCAGACAGTTCAACGATGGGGTGGTGAAACCATTAGAGAGACACAGGTGGTTCCAATTTCTCCAACACAAAGCCGAGACAATCCAGGTTCAGAGGTTTATAGCTTCATAGCTAATGGTCTAAATGAGCAACAAGAGCAGAGTCTATTGAATCTCTACTTTCAAAGAGAACAGAGGAGAAGAAGATGATGCTCAAAGACCCTGGACGTTTTCATAAGAGAACATTGTCAGTCACGCTGAATACAGGGCATGGGAAGGCTTTTATGGACTGATCACAAGCAAAGAGTGTGAAATCTAAAGACAAATAGAAACAGTAACTCCAACCAGGTGATAATAAGTATACCTCACATTGAAATAGCCTTTATCGGGCAAGTGACTATTTTTCGTAATTTCTGCACGTTACAAGACAGTGACAGCAACAGTTCCAGTGAGGACAGTGAGTCAACAATCTCAGGTCCAATGGTTATGTCACTACTGAAAGGTCCACCTCTCCATGAACAGTGAGTGTACCTGCTTTGTTAGGTACCATGAAGTAATGGTACTAATGTAAGTAAT
>JAPQRQ010036291.1:0-12725 GCA_037367365.1 Apogon talboti | reverse complement strand
CAACAAATTCTATAAATGGATAAGTAAGAAGTAAACTGCTTCTGTCGATGTTTTCCTCACTAGCGACTTATTGACGCATCTGCTGCACTTAAGTCTAGTTCCCAGTTTTATAAATAATTCCTGTGAGCTAAAAAGAAACTTACCCACACCAAATGTCCAGGTTTCTCCAAATGTAGCTCTTGTCCCTTCTGTTTGGGAGACAGATTGGACTTGTCGGATGGTGTGGGCGGAGAAGATTTCCCACTAGTGACCATCCCCAGCACCAGACTTGAATTTGGACAAACAGGGCGACACTGTGGCTGTGAAGCATCTTTTCTTCCAGTAGAGGCAGTTTTAAGGACTTCTGATTCATTTTGACCCTTTATCGGGCAAGTGACTATTTTTGGTAATTGCCGCAAACATTAAATATGGGGCCAATCCAGTGCCTCAGTGAGGACAAGAAGCACGTTGGTTTTTATAACAATATACAGTGATACAGAGAGATGTTTGAAGAGAGATGTTTGAAGTAGTAAATAGTGAATATGAGTGATTTTTGTCAGTTTATGAACTTATAACAGTTTTATTGCATGAGGAGGGAGACTGTTGTCCTGGAAACTGACGAGGAGGTAGATGATGATGTCCAATAACAGACTAAGGTTGAAATTTTGAATTTCAGAGTATTTCCATGAGTGCCCCATAAAGGGTTAAAACAGCTGAAAAAACACCTTCAGTTACAGAAGTATAATATAATATGAAAAAAGAAAATAAAAATACAACAGAGAAATAGTATTAATTTACTTTTTTGGAAATCGCTTTTTTTTGGCCAGTTGTTCCTTCTGTTTTGCTGTTTTTTTACTAAATATCCTGCTTCTTAGCCTGCAGAAAATACATCTGTGGTCTTTCACTATTAACACATTAACCTTTCACTTATTTTGTCTTGAAGAAGAATAAATCAGAGGCTTGTACATTTCTACTATGGTTTGAACTGCTTAAAAAAAGTCATAATGGAACCATGCATTGGCCATGGTTAGTTTTGATAAGCAAATTCACAACATTTATTTCTGTCATTTTTTGGCCACGTAATGTTACTGAACCCTGTATCATAAAACTGCCCCCACAGGCTTGTACTGGAGGCACTAGGCATGATGAGTAATAGCTTCATCCGCCTCTCTCCTCACCCTGATTGACCACCACTCTGGAACAGGGACAGTCTGGACTCATCAGACCACATGACATTTTTCCATTGAAACAGTCCAATCTTTATTCTCTCTCTGTTCACCAGTTAAAGGGTTAAAGAACTGAAACATTAATCACTACAGTAATTATCCAATGGAAGGCTTTGAACTGTTTAGTCAAATTCAATATTTCCAAAATTGTCTTCCCTTCCCTCAGAGAACAAAACTATTATTATATCAAGTCTATAAAACTTCTCTCACCAACAATATATCAATTATAAATGAAAACAATGCACCAGCAATCAATAATGCATGTTATAGCTTCACAGTCAGTTGGAGTCAAGTTATTACTTTTTACTTTTCACAAAATTATGATCTGCAGCCTGGCCAGACCTTCAAAAAGGTTGTAGGTCAATGCTAAGACACTATTGTTTAATATGAAAATATGATTTTAAAAGTTGTTTACAGCATTATTTATCCTCTATAGCACACTCAGGTTGTGAAGTACATGATTTGTTTTGCTTTTCCACTCCAAACCTAACCTTTAACCACATGCGCACTGAGTTTGAGCAGTCCCGAAGTTGCTTTATTGATCCTCTGGTCTGTTTTATATTTTCCTAGTGCTTGAAGACACAGTTCTGTTTTAGACGATGCAGTGAGCAGCTCTGACCCATGATGCACCGGGCTCCACTCTTCTCCTACAACTGTGCATAGTTAGCGAGTCCTCTGTTCTGCTTGAGAAAAGACTCCATATTCCTCTTTTAAGTCAGCACCACTTATTTTCTCACTTTTCTCTGTTCATTAAAAATCTTTCCTCTGCTATACAACAACATTTCTCAGCCTCTCTGACTCAGCTCCTGCCTTCTGCTTTAATTATACCCGGTTTACACATTTGTTAAGCTACATTTGCTTAAAACCGGTCTCTCTTTCCAACTCTGTCCCTGTTGGGGTTGTGATAAATTTTGCCTGTAATGCCAGGTTGCCTGATGGCTCTACTGGCAAGAAGCGGTAAATTGTTTTCATATTACTGGCAAGGTGTAAATGTGTGATTCCTATCGTGCCATGGATATTATATAGACTTCCTATTTGTTTTAAATGAGACTTTATAAACCTGCTTGTTTCTGAGTTTGTCAAGGCAGTTTTTCGTAGGAAGAGTAAGCACATTTTATGTAACTATATCAAACTTTTATCATGTTAATAATATTTTCCATCCACTATTAAATTAAGCCATAATAATGTGTAATATTCCAGCAGAGAAAAAGGATTGTTTTCCTATTTTTTTCTTTCCTTGGAGTGACATCACTTGCACAACTTCTCAGATTAATAATATTGATTCTATCATAAATTAAATGCATTTTTCTGCCTGTATGAAGCAGAAGTTGCATCATTTTTGTCAGTTTTCTCTTTAGTTTTACTGTGGCTAGACTTTTATTCTCAAGAAATCAATCAAGGGAAATGTGCATGCTCTATTGGCAGGTTTAGTTTTGTTAATACATGATAATTTGGTTATATTTAAGACTATCTGGCTTTTTTAAGGTTGATTTGCAGTGTATTTTGTGCGACTCTTCACAGCACTCCATCATGTTGACCTTTTGGTCTCTTGCTAAATCTGACAATCGTTCAGTGCTGTTGTTGTAATGATGTCGGGACTCTGCAAAAGGCAAAAAAAGAGAAAAAAAATCCTTTAAACCATCTGATACAAACAAGTTCCCAGTGGCATTCCTCCATTAACTGTGTTCCCCGCACACACTCTCAAATGCACACTCACACAGACACTTCCACAGCAGTCCGTCATCATCTGTCATCATAGAGTCGCTGTCACGCCAGCGAGGCCTCTGCAGCAGCAAGTTGGCCGTGGGAAATGAAGCGAGAGATGGGATCTGAGGCGGGCCATGCGTATGCTTTTCTTGAATTTAGGTGAAATTTCTACTTCTGTTTTTTTTTAGCAAGCGCTCTTTTTTATTGTTCATCTGCATTCATGTGCCGCTGTGTGTCACTATGCTTGTTGGTGTGTTTGTATTCTAACGTCCATATCTCTTTGTGTCTGTGTGTGTGCCAGACTAAATGGATTTGGGAAGATGATGTAATAGTTTCTGTCCCCTTGTGCGTCGCTCCACATGAGCTAAAGGCTGATGTGGAGTTCAGTGTGTGGCCGACACACCAGTGCACAGTGTGGCAGATTCACTAGATGCAAAAAAAAAAAGAAGACAAAGAGAGAAAGGGAGAAAGAAGTACTCATTTTGGCAAAATAATAATCCTTAATTGTTTAAAGTGAAGTATTAAAATACTGAATTTCAATATCAGCATTCTTAGAAAGAGTTTGTATAAGTACAGCCTTACTAGAAAAAAGCCAAATACAGTAGAGTTCTTAAATACAAACAAATGGTCTTGTATTAACAAAAAAAAATCTGCGGGTTTCTAGAAGTCTAGCACCTGAATGGGCCTTAACACTGTGAGGAAGTGCCAAACTTTAAGCAACTTGTCCTCATTACAGGCAACAAAAACACAGTTATTTGTGAGGACATGAGATGGCTGCAGCTACTCTTTCTCTGCGCTTTCAGACAATAGAAAATCCACCCCATGAGGTCCAGATTTTGTTTAATCATGAGTGATTTCAGACAGGTAGTAGGGTTAAATACATGATTGACAGCTGTAATTATCAATCTCTGATCAGATTTTTGTCAACCTGAATAAGATTCTACTGAAATACAACATGGTAGCTTGGATAAATGGCTTGAATTTCCTATAACAGCATCAGGTCATCTGTCTTTATATTTAGTATTTTAATTTGGACTGAGAGGAGAGAGCTGCAGATGGAAGGAATTCTGTTACTTTTTTCGCAGCTTTAAATGTTCTCATTCTCATGTTGGGATATTATGCAAACCATTCTTTTAACTTATTCAATCTAGTCTATTACTATTTAAATGCAAATTAGCTGAAATATCGTATTAAGACAAAGTTGGATATAAAGTACTTTCTTAAAATGAAAGTACTTTCCAAATGACAAACATGCTTGATGAGGCTATTCTCTGCATATCCCCGAAACAAGGCTGTTTTTGCGTGTAAACTCAAATCGGGTTGACACTGAAGATGAATTTTATTGCCTGTAACATTTTTTTCATGTTCTTGTGGTCCAGTAAATAAGCCTTAAAATGACATCATCAATACTGACATCACTTATGCCTTAAGTCTTTGGTCCTGTTTCTTACTGACCTGCTGTTCTGCTCTGCTGCAGTGAAAGATCTAAAACGTCAAACCTGACATGCAGTGACAGTGGTGCTAGAGCCATAGAAATCCTTACAGGCTTATAGCTTTCTGCAATGAACTCTAATACCTAAGACCAAGAGTGCAGGGTTTTGTAGTTCGTGCAGTGCGATGAGCTCAGGCAGCCGATTAGACCATATTAGATAAGAGAGAGAGAATCAATTGACCTTTGCTGCTCCCATTTTCTACAGAGTAACGGGTAACATTTCTGTGATAGAGAGAGGATGATGCCGCTGTGTGGTATTATAAACGACTCAGGCTTTTTTTAGAAGGGATTGAGAAAATGAAATTCAAAATGGATGTGCCTCAAATGGTAAAATAATAATGGAATAATAAAAGTGAAAGCGGTGACGGAGAAGAGCCGACGTCTTTGTGCTCTTTGTGTCTCGGCCTGTGTGTTTGTGCTCTGATTCAGACGGCTGCACTTATTCCCAAGAACAGACATGTCACGATCTTGACGAAAGCACACACTGATCTGAATGAAAAACAAGAAACTTTTTGGCTTTTTTTTTTTTTTTTTACCATTGTCAGTTGACCTTTGTTTACACAATGGACCACTTTGTACTGGAAGGTGTTTATTACCTTGTAAATTTCTATGTATTTAGTTCCACCACAACACATTTGTGCTCTGACGACTATTTTGCAGCTAACAGACACGGGCTCTGTTTACGTGCACAAAATATTCAGTATTCATTCCTTAAATCAAATTGCATGGTTTTAGAATATCTAAAAAACCTGTTGATATTCTATTCTTTCATAACATTGAAAGGAGTTATTTCTTCTTTTGGTACATATTCTAAATGTACATGTTCACAGAATTCTCCTAAAATCTAAATAAAATCATAGCATCTTAATATAAAACATGTTAATCTGGAGATGCTTCATTATGAAAAAGGTCTAATTTGGAATTTCATGTTTCCATTATCTGTTTACCAATCAGATATTGTCATATTCAAAATACTGGAGGAATATTAGTGTGTACTTCATTTATATCATATTGAGAAAGGACCTCTTTCTTTTTATATACCTATGAGTAAAACATGACATATTTGGAGGCCAAATCCCATCCCTTGTGGTTGTGCCCCATGGGACTTTATTTTGAAAATAAATTGTATTACACTCAATAACAAGAGACGAGACATTTTTTGATTAATTCTGCCGTCATTTCCATACACATACACGTTTGTCAGTGCCAAAGATAACTTTACAAGTCATGACATCCATCCATCTGTTTCCTGAAGGGCTTAGTCTTTGTGAGGGTTGTAAAGGTGAAGGTGGGGCACCCCGGACATTCACCACAGAGATAAAACATTTCCCTTCACATGTCTTTGGATGGTGGGAGGAAAGCAGAGTACCTGGAGAGAACATGCAAACTCCACAGAGAAGGGCTTACACCAACTGGGGCTGGAGTTGAACCCAGAATCACCTTGTTGGGAGTTAGAAGTGCTGACCACTGCACCACTTTGCTGTTATCTGCTCAACCTGCAAATAGAAAGACTACACACCTGAGTTGCTGAAGAGGTCTCCAACTTCAACATGACCAGACTACTATAGTGATTTTCAGTTTGTTTTCAATACTTTCCCACCTCATTTGTGAAGATCAAGGTTAAATAGATGAAGGCAGCTGCCGTTTTGTTGGTGACAAGAGATACAGTCAAAGATGGTACTTTACTATTTTTACTGTGTTTATTTGTGTTGCCGTATAAGGCATTTAATTTATTTGGATAATAGGCATACATTTTTGATTTAAAACTAGATGTTAATTGTCACTTTTTGGGGTTAGTAGGTTTCTTGAATTCAGGTTTGTCAGTTTTTCAGTATTTGATGTCACTTCCTTTTCCTGCCACTTCCTACTTAAGTAACTTCAAGACTTCTTAAGTAACTTCTTCAAAGCTCCTCGTTGCCACCTCATGGTCAGACCAAAAGCAGGTAAAGCTGTTTGCATGTCAACCCCATTTTAAACATTTGAAGATACAATGCTATAAGTGTGTGTAAAATGACACCATGGTTTTTGGATGTTTTGTTGTGTTCTGGACTTAATAGATGAAAACCCATTTTGGCTTAAGTCTGTATTTGTTCAGTTTAGCTTGGTGTTAAGTCTGTTTGACACTACAAGAACAGTGTAAACATTAATTATGTAAATGGCCGCACAATTCAAGCTTTATCCTCAAATATTATATCTCTTGGTATGGGCTACACCTGACATTTTTTTATGGAACACATGGGAAACACACTGGTGGGACTTCACCTCTCTGTAGCATCACAGGAGTTGATTATTTCAGCAAATTTCCCAAACACTCTCCTGCTAATTAAACTGGTAGCATTTCACGCTGAACCCTGAAATTCATGACAGGTGTGTGCAATTAATCCAAACTGGAACACCAGTACCAGAAAACCTCAGATGCCAAGACATCAAAGGATACCTATAGTGAATTTTCATTGCTAGCTATTTCAAAAGATCAGATATAATACTAGCAGTTCCGTTCCGTTATAGCCTGTTGTCAAGTACTTAGTCACTGCTCCGTCTGTCAGGTAGGGTCACCAACATGTTACCTCTGTCATGGGCTGTTCCAGAACCGGTAGTGACATAGGTTCGTTGATTTGTCCGATTATCTGGGCTGCGATGGACTGGTCACTGACCCCGTGCACCAAACACCAGTCTATGATGACACATTATTGGCCAGTGCTGCACTGCACGAACAACAACATGTGAACACGTGCTGCTGCTTGTATACTCACGCTCCATCACCTGGAATCAACATGGGCATGTCACTTTTGGCCGGCAATGGCTGCTCCCCATAGGTTCTGCCCCCGCCCATAATTCACGTAATAAAAAGGTCCAGTGTGGTGCACTTATGGCAATTATTTTTTTATTTATTTTTTACTGAATTTGTGTCTCTCTTGCTGATAAGTAAAACACAAAACACAATTATGGACTAATGGTAGTAATGGTAAACAAATGGTACAACAAAGCTTGAAAACCTAATCTCAGATGAACTCCTGAAAGTCTCCTGTGACCTGCAGTTTTCCTGCAGCCTTGTGTCCAGGATTGCATTGCCATAATCTCCTGCTCCATGGGCCATCCCACCATTTGAATAACATATGAGGGCTGTTTGCTTCCTTCGAATACTTTCAACACCCTCCCACCCCTCCTGCTGGGGGAATGTGCTTAAGGCAGAGAGCATGCAGGCCCCCACAGTGACTGGGATTACAGACGTGTGCACTGATAGGAAGCGCTGTGTGAGTCTCTATAGCTCTGTGTGTGTGTGCATCTCCATAAACCAATGAATACGAGAGCGAGGATGCTTGAACTATAGTTGCTAGATGCGAGGACTGAAAAATACAAAGCAACCAAATGAATAAAATATCAAGCTGCTGAAAACACAAAGACAAATGATGACAAATGTAACCAAGATCTTTAACTATAGCAGCTTTGTATTTGCTTTACCAATGTGCTTAATCAGAAACTGCTATACCACTATCATTATCCACATATCAATTGTATGTGGGTAATTCAGCATATCTACTGAAAATCCATATAGTTTAGTAGAATATCTTTGTGCTCTGTGGGTTTTACAAATTTTGGATGCACATTTGTTCTGGTGAGTGATAAAGGGAGAAAGCATAGATGCAAACAGTGATGGGTAAGTTCCATTTGTGTATCTTTACACCATTGTGCATAATTTTGAAGTACTAAAAGATAAGATATTTTGTTTTTATAAGAGTTTCTAAGAGGTTTTATTTGTGTTGGAGCAGGTATGATGGCCACTGACCTCACCAGCACCATCTAGATCAGGGGTGGGCAATCCTGGTCCTCGAGGGCCGGTGTCCCTGCATGTTTTAGATGTTTTCCTCTTCCAGCACACCTGAACGCCATTACGTCGTTATCAGGCTTCTGCAGAGCTTGGTGATGAGCTGATCATTAATTGAACCAAGTGTGATGGAAGAGGGAAATATGTAAAACATGCAGGACACCGGCCCTCGAGGACCAGGATTGCCCACCCCTGATCTAGAGCTTCTTGCATTAGAAAAACCTGATGAAAACGTCTGAAAACCACCTTCTTCAACACGTGTTTGATATAGTTTTTTCATTATAGAAAACAAGCTGATGAACTTCATGGGAGATATAAATGGGCTACATGGAGACATTATTATTCCTTGATCCTATCCACAAAAACATCAGCCCTTTAGATGAATTTTCCCTTTTTTTCAACCTTTATCAACATTTCATTATGTTTGCTTCAAACTCACATACTGTTGTTGCACTGAACTGTCTGAACCCGACTTTATTTCACTGTCCCTGTGTATTAGCTATAGTGTAATGCCAAAGCCATGAATATGCCATTCCATCAACCCTTCATTTGCTATTGTTTTAGTATATAAGTCACCAACTGAATGTATTCGAAAGGTAAGGGTGTATCTATAAAATATGACTCCTTTGTGCTGAGGTTAGCTCCGTTGCCTTGAAACTTAAGATCTCCAATTTATTTCATTATTCTGAGCTTTTTAAGACTTATGATCCACATTGGTGCAAAGTTATATTGCTTCCAAGGACAAGAATCAACTCTCACACTGTAAAGTGAATAAGTGGACCTTGGGGGGTGGGGGGTGGTTTTGTCTATTTCTGTTGCTTTTAAGGTCAAGAATGTACCTGATATGCTAAATATTCAGATCTTTTAATGAGAGAAAGCAGTGTGATTTCAGAGGTGTACATGTTTAAAGCTGGTTTTAATCCAGTATTGTGATTGTGATTTTCTATGGAGAATTATTCAGGAGATGACAGATCAGGGTTGAGTACTTTTTGGATAATTGTGAATGTTATGATCAAGGGCAAAACATGACAAGATCTTTGTTTCTGCTGAAAAGTTTCTGCCGTTGTTGTGTCATTTGCCCTTGTCTTGCACATCCTTTGCAAATTGATTTCTTTCAGAAGACGTGCATGTTTATTCTTTTGTACAGTGGAGCTGGCAGAAAATAATGATTATGCACACAAATCGCACTTTAAGAAAAAAAGGTGGCTATATGGGTTTAAAAATGGTTGAAAAAGAATGCTTTTTATGCATTGTATATAGAGGGTATATTTTATTTTAAAGTTATTTGGCTTTGGATGACTTTCAAATTATATGTGATAAGGGAATTTTGGAGCAGGCTGTGTGTAATTATTCCATCTGCTGTACTTAATGCTTTTGGAATAAGAAGTTAGTGAGACACCAAAATACTAAAACGATAAGGTGATGAGCGACAACAATAGACTTTCTCCCTCGGTGACGGTAGCATTTCAGGTGATGCTCAGACAGAACCACAGCATCCACTGTGCTTCACTGGCCAGATGGGAGGGTGATGAATGCTGAGAGCAGTAGCTTCAGGAGGCTCTGACAACAGTTTAGGAATGTATGCAGATTCTGCTGCCTCTCTGCTTCACAGCCTGAGCTTAGCACTAAGCTTTTCTGTACACAGCTACGTCTAATCTGAAACAGTGGTGGAGATCAGAGATGTTACTATCAGATAGGTTCATGTGCAGCTTTTACCTCTTTTGCAGGTTTGTGGAGTTTTTGTTACAGTGTCTTATGGATCTAATGATTGCGGTTTTTCTGTAGTCTCCTGGAAGTGTGAACATGACAATGAGATTTTGGACTCAAGATAAAAAGACTTCACTTGGATTCCAGTGAAATTCAGCTCTATTCATTTTATTTAATTCAGTTTTGTTTATAGCACCTACCCTAAGGCACTTCACAAATTAAGGCTGAGGTCATAAGAATACACAGATAGAACCCAGCAAATGCTCTGTGAAATGGTCAAGGGGCAACAGCAGGGTGGAAAAACTTCCTTTATCAAAGAAAAAATCTTCAACAGAACCGGTGAAAGAAGACAATGTGCCAACACTGTTTGGGTTGAATAGAGAGAAGAGGAAGAAAAACAGTACAGAGAAAAGATAATGCTGACAGTGGGCAGGTTGGAGTCCAGAACCACACATCCAGAACACACAGCTGTGGAACATCAGATTTGATTAGGTTCATTTTGTTTTCTCTTAGCACTAAAGGAATAGTTAGATAGAAAGGGGACATCATGTTCCCAATTTTGACAATGTTAGAGATGAAGGAAGGCTGTCATGGACCATAGTTATATATGTAATAAATAATCAAAAACGACCTCCCACCTGCCACAGAAATATATCTCAGATCAAGTATATCATAAGTAATTTGTGACTTCACCTGGCCTTTTACTTCAGCAGTGGAAGCAAGATTTCATAAACCACATCATCACATTGGATTTGAAGAATATGTTGCAGTGTAATGGAGTCACGAAGCCCGCCAAGGCCGAGTAATGATCAAAACCAGCATGTGACAGAGCAAAGACCACAGCAAGGACGTTATGCCAACTCATTTTTAGAGATACTTGCACGGTAAAGTGATTGATACAGTATACCAAATAAATCAGGTTTAACTTGGTGATAACTGCAGTTGTGGTCAAGACCAGTCCTGAAATAAAATTCACTGAAGACCAAGAAAAAGAACAATTTGTTCTGACACATGACTTTCAGAAACCAAGACTGATCTGAAATACAGTACTGCAGTGCTGCTGTGGTCAATCCAAATAGACTGTGGCTTTTCTCAAAGATTACAGATGGATAAAGGTGAGAAATGACAACTAGTTCCATGTGTAAGCCATGCTAAAATTTTCCCCACACAGAAAAGTGATTTAGAACTAGCAGTGAATAATTAGACCAATGGAACGGTAACAGTTCAGGGTAACCTTAATGATATTTGATTAGCTATGGCTTGGGACTGCTGGTCTTCTGTTGGGGCTTAACTGAAATCTCCATAGTTCAATGCTATTGCTTGCAATTGATATAAACTGTTGTGTGACAACCCAGATTATCACGTAACAGTCGTGTTGAATTTGTGAGGCGTATAACAGGACATGTGAATCATGCTGACAATAGCCAGGATTTTTTTTATGCCATTTTTTTATGCCATTTACCATTATGGAGGAAATGCGACATGTATACGATAAATATGTTGTTATGCTAACGTGAACAGACACACATCCATGACTAGCACAGTTTTTACCACACAAGCAATCTATAATACACTGAAATGGCATTAAATCAAACAGAATTATGGGAAATTTCTCATACCCCATTGTTTGTAGTGTGGTCCTGAAAAATCTCATTTTCCAGAGCCAAACAGCCCTTCCCCTCCGACTCATTGAGAATTGATACACCTCTACCCCTTTACGCGAAAATGCAGGGGTAGGGCTAAGGGGGAGGGCCAAGGGGTGAAATGGGATTAGGCCCCAGACTTACTTGAGACTTGGTAAACAATGATTTTTCCCCATCTCTGTAAGACCAGG
Source organism: Apogon talboti (assembly GCA_037367365.1). Taxonomy (NCBI): domain Eukaryota; kingdom Metazoa; phylum Chordata; class Actinopteri; order Kurtiformes; family Apogonidae; genus Apogon; species Apogon talboti. The sequence continues at coordinate 954 of JAPQRQ010036291.1, read as the reverse complement.
GTTGATTTTGTCGTTATATTTGGCTGATTGTCAGCTCTGGTGAACAGACAAGTGTATCAGGAAGATTGAGGTACAAGTGGGGTTTTATGTTAATGTTCTTTTATAGCTGACTCTGAAGAGGGGAGTGGACATGAAGTACGTACCAATGGGTCCATTTTGATGCAAAACTATGGAAATGTGTTGAGTCTTCTGCTCGTGTCGGCTTGTGGGTCTTATGTGTGCATATGCTTATTGGAGTAAGCCGGGACGTCTCCCCAGCTCTGTTTGTGCTAGACTGGCTGACCTACCGAGTGCCCCAGAGCGGGTCACATGACCGTTGTAGCCAGTCACTCGGGACCTTGCGACAGAGCAGTACAGATGAGGCGCCATGCTGTCTTCTGCCTGCCTCTGTGTATTTATCTTAATTACGGCGTCATTGCATATTTACTGCCTTGCTGATATTTTTACCTGCGTGTCTCTGCTCTGTTTGCTGAGCCTCTGATCTTTTTGTGCATCTCTACTTATCAAAATGATTCTCAAAGGTAAACTCTTCATAGGAACAGAGTGTTGACTCCTATACTGGTTTAATTCTTTAGCACTGATCCACACTGTTCTATTTTAAAATAATAGCAGTATGAGAGACTTACCACAATAACAAGTCTTTTTTTTTATTTTGTAGTATTCCTTAAAACCACAGGACGCTGTGGAAAAGTGACACCAAAATCCTGTGGTTGAAGGAGCTGCCATGTTGCATTGTGGAGCCTGAGTCTGTGCAGTAGGATGTGATGAAACTGTCATTGCGTCTATTTTTATATACATTCATGGAAGGAATTATGGGTAGTTGCTTGAATTACACAAAATATATGTAAGTATGTGCTGTAATTTTCCAAAATAAAAAGTCATGGGATGGGATCCCAAGAGTTTTTAGCATGTGAAATTATATTCACGTGAAATTATACCCACAGGTTTTATATA
>JAPQRQ010036290.1:0-12728 GCA_037367365.1 Apogon talboti | reverse complement strand
TATAGAGAGAGAGAGAGAGAGAGAGATTTATACTAACAATATAATACTAACAAAAAACCCTGTCCACTACAAATAACATTCCATAAAAAACAATGAATCTGCAGAAACCTGTTCAATCACGCTCTTTCCAGTCAAGGCAATTATTTAATGTAGAAAAGCAGAAACTTTTTCTTGGATCTCTCAGGAGGGTAAATTAAAAATATACAGTACAAGATGAAATGTGTGTATTTTACATAAAAAATGACATAAGCCATTATCAAAAATATTTGACATTTCAGTCATTTTTGAAGTTGTTTCACACCAAACACATACATATTTTCACAGTGAACATTTCTGCATTTCTGAGAAAATACAAATTTGACAGATGAAATCCACTGTTCATATCAACATTTATTTACATTCATGAACCACCCATCCCAAAGTAATGCATCCAGCATCCACCATCTACTGTCACAGGGATCCATCATAAGGCTCTGTGCAATATTACACGCACCTCCGGCCTGAAATGAATGATGTTACCTGAGCTCCACAAAGACAACAATAGGTTTGTTTCAACATGAGGTGACTGTCACCTGAAGTGACCCTGACACAGGATTTTTCCAAACCCATTTTTGCCTTTCAAAGTAATTTGAGAAGTTTTGGTTTTTTTTTCTTTTCTAAATTGTAACACGCCAAAGCAGAAAATTTATACCAGACCCAGTGTGTAGAAAAACTCACATGCAAACTCTTTTGTATGGCACTGTTGTGAGATGACTTTTAATCTGTAAAATGAGAAGTAACTAAAGCTGGGAGAGAAATGTAGTGAAAGGCACACATTTTCCCTCTGAAAGGTAGTGGAAGGAATTGTGTCATGTTTGAGGTTAACTCTCAAAGGCCCATGGCAGTGTTTCAGACCTTGGCCTTTCTGTATTGATTCTGTTTTTCTATCATTTTTTTCTATCTGTCATCAGTTGTTTTTGTTTTATAAGTACCAAAAGTGTCATCTGGCTCTTTTAAAGTTCAGATTTCATAATATTATTGTCTGAGAATGGATCATTTTACTGAATATTAAAACGGTAAAAGATGTTTCTACTGTGAATACTAAAGAAAGTGTTTTCAGCTTCCATATGATTTCTTTGTCGTGGGTATTTTTCAGGGTATTTATTTATCTTTAGATAACTGAACATGTGCACGTGTCTGAAAATAATTATATTATTATTATCAACTAAACTAAACTATGTCCAGAGTCAAACTTACCTGTTTTCATAAGGTATGGAGCCTCTGAATGACCAAATGAGACAAAAAGGAGATTTAACTCATTTAACTCCAGTGTAAGTGGTTATTTTTACAACAATAAATATGTTTAATTTTAGCTTTTGATGGTTAATCATGAATGTTCAAATATGGCCTGAGTCGGACAAAGCAGCAATTTTCTCAATACAGTTAATCTTTAGAACTGCAGAATTTAGCTATTGACGTTACCCATTAGTCAATCACAGACGGTTCAATCAATTCTAGCAAATGCTTGATAAAAACTATTCTTTATCCACTTTGTTAGTCTAGCATTTAGCATTAGCTCATTGAACAGCAGTGAATTACATGGGAGCCAGAAGAACCTCACCTCCCATAGAGTGAGGACATGGCTCCCATAAAAGCAACAAAGTCTGTGGGGGTCCCTCAAATGTTGAATTCTATTTTGTTCATAACTAAAGCTCATTTTCCATTCCTGTGAGGTATTAGCGTGAAAGATATTAAATCTAAAAAGGATAATAAGTAACATTGGTAGGCCAGTTGCTATAGCAGGAATGCTACACGGCTGGACTTCACCATCACACCAGGCAAGGCAGCGAAGACTATATAGCTCAGTGAAAAAAAGACTGGTGTACATCTCTCAGATGCTTGGGTCAATGGGACAGTAAGTAGCTCGATTCAAAAGCAGTTATGTAAAAAAATGTATCTGCACCGTGACTGTCTTGCTCATCAAAGAGCAATGGAAATAGCAGAACTTAAACAAAAAGATGTTCTGCCCACCAAGACGTAGAACAAAGGTGGGCTGCGTTCGATGTTACATCAAGCTTGTTCAGGGCGGCCTACACCATAATAAAAGAGAGATTACTGCATATAAAATAATTCAAATAGATTGATGTGTATACAACACTCCTGTGTATGTGCGTGTGCGACAGTTGTGCCATGTGTGAAAGTGCCCCAGGGGCGGATGCAGAATGTGATTGACAGTCCTCCTGACATAAATGATGCACGCAACGCTTGAATGAACACACTCGACCATTTTAATGCAGTTTATTCTGTCGTCATATCTTAACTGTAGGTCTATAGGCTACCATCTTTTTGTGGTGTTTGGAACTCATTGCTTTTGTTTAAAAGGAGAGTGTGGCACGTTAGGAGAAATGCGGGGGTTCACTGTCTGTGCCACTTTAATAGGTTACTGGCCATGGTAGGTTAATGCAGTTTTTCTTTCACTATTAAGCCTATCTGACAAATTGTAACCCCTAAATGCTGTAAATGTTTGCTTTATACATGCGTGATTCCACTGCCACCTGTGCGTCTGTCACTCTGGGAGAGCACACGTTGTCGGTATAGTTATATTTAGGCTACTTACGCAACTTTTTTTTTTTTTGGAGATAGAGACCTCCTTAGAAAAAAAAAAAATTTGAACCCTGCTAATCAGTAACCCCTCACACTCCAACACCTCCGCCCTTTGGCCCACAACAGCCACCTCCGACCACTCCTGGCTTCAAAATGCTATTCCGAAGCAGTTGCATGGTAAATTTAACAGAGGGTAAGAGAGTTATAATTGTCAGAGTCTAAAATAAACATGTTAAATGAATATCCAACCCACACACTGTCTAGATCGGGGGTGTCAAACCTGTGGCCTGCGGGCCAGGACCGGCCGGCCAAAGGTTCCAATCCGGCCCGCAGGATGAATTTGAAAAGTACAAAAATTACACTTAAGATATCAACGGTCAAAGGTGTCAAACTAGTTCAGGGGTCACATACAGACAAATATAATCTCAAGCAACATAATAGCACAATAATCTATTAATAATGACTCCAAATTTTCTTCTTGGTTTAACGTGAAAAAAATAATATTACATTATGCCTCTGAAAGAAAATGGGTTTGACATCCCTGCTCTAGATACATTTGATCACCCATGTGAACGTCTGTGGGAGGCAGTAGGTATACATCTGACAAACAGAGGATAAAACAATTATAAACAAAATAATGAAATTCAGTCCTCAAGGCCTCTACAAGTTGATTTGTATTGAACCTGCACTATTATGTACATTGTTGCCCATAAATTTAGAATAAAATGTTCTTCCCTCTAGTCATTAAATGATTGCGACAATGTGATTTATTCTTGATAGATAAAGTGACACTGGGACAAAGTATGGTGATTACTGATGTGTATCAATAGGAATAAAAAGAAGAATGTGTCTGAAAACAAATTGATTCCATCTTCATGGGTAACAGTGTAGATTAAAAATTAAACATGAAACCCACTTGACTGGAGCAAACGACACCAAAGGCTTCGAGTGGAAGTGTCCTCAAAGAACTTGTGATCTAGAAATGGTTCTTTGACATTCAAGTGACTGATATGGCGGGGCTGACCGGGTCAGAGGCGGCAGAGTGCTGTGTATCAGTCCACTCGGTCTCACTTTCAGTCATGCTGTGGACATTGGACTGAGGTAAGACAAGGCACAAGATAAGACGTATCACGGCGAATGATCTGTAATGGCTCAGAGGAGGCTCAGTTTTCAATTAATTTAGCCCTCATTGTGTTACAGCACATCAGTGCCACAGCTAATCACTAGGACCAGGTCTGACACACTGACACAAATTTAACGTCCGCTGCACACGCATTCATCCACCAGCGTCTGCACAAAGTATTGATTGGGGAGTATGTAGCAGATGCATCAACAGGTAACTGTGAGTCTTGTCTTGTAGATTTTTTCTTTAAAATAAGTCACATTCATAAAAAAACAAGCTTTATCAGAATTTCTCTGAAGTCAAAATCACATGTCAGATTAAATTTGCGATTCTCAAAGCACAGAGAGGCGTACGAATAAATAACATTTCAGCAAAGATAAACCATTTATTTAGCGTCTAAAAAAAAAAGTAGGTTGGCGGATTTTTTTTTCATAAAACACAAATGTGGTTTATACTTGGGAGGAAACATCACAGCTTCAAAATACAAATATCACTCTATATTCTACTCACAATGCATTAATTTAAAGTATTCTTACATCTTGCTGTTGTTCCTTTGCAATATACTGACCCCTGAACTGGGTTTCCATGGTGACACCTAGTTGCTGCACCAACCTGCTCAGCTGGACAATGACAGAGGTAATCTCAGGCATCACACAAAGCAGGTAAACACTTCTGTGTGAAGAAGAAAAGAAAAAAACGAGGTCAGTTTACTGGAAAATTGGTAAGTGATTGTGGAGGAAAATAGAGGTTGCATCGGTGAGTGTATAGAAAAAGCCAAAATGGGACACACACTCACGGACGGCATACGTTGTTCTACTGCCCCAATAAACTCTGACATCTATAAGTGACCTCCTCTTTGTGTTCTGCAGCTTCATCACATATAAAAACTTTAATCCGCATATTTACCCTACATACGCCATAAAAGTTTGATAGATGCTGTAATTGAATGAATGATTACAGTTAATGACATTTTCATTGAATGTTACACAAAGACATATTATCCCTGCAAAATATTGTATCTGTGGATGGAATAAACTGAACCTTTCACCACCAAAGTTGAACAAGATGACGATCATTACACAGATAATTAGAGGCTTTTTTTTACTTTAATTCCACTCCTTTTCAATTGTAATGATCATATGATATCAGTCTGTAGGACGCTTATGCAACTCTTCAGTATGCAGTATTTTCTGTGTGCTCAGTGTACCTTAATGCCTGTGTAAAAATAAAAAAAGAAAGAAAATAAGATCAATGCATGAAAAACATCAAACAGTTGGAACCTAGAAGAAACCCAGGTGATTTAGAGCTGCAGTAAAAAGGAAATTACATAATTATGTCATCGTCACCTTTAATATGATTATCAGGAATATCTCAGGTAACTGAAATGTAGAATAAGCACATTTTCTTATTAAAGAGACAGGCATGATTTATCAAAATAATCCTTTACTGACCACATTAAGCAAAATGGATGAATAAAGAACAAAAAACAAACCTCAATGTACCAGTCTGTCTGCATTCTTACCCTCACCTCTGGTGATACGCTGTGGGTAGCTACCAAAAAATTAAATCATGGATGTGTCCTGAATGCCTCTCTTGTGAATGGATGTCCCAGTAGGAGGACATCCCAGGGCAGACCCAGGACATGCAGGCTGGATTATACTGTATGTCTCAAATGATCTGGAGACGCCTCTGTATTCTTAGTGTCCTACCAGAGAAACTAGAGGAGGTGGATGGAGAGAGGGAAGCCTGGGCTTCTCTGTGTAGGCTGCTGATTCCATGAAGGATGGAAGAAAGTGTATGGATGGATGGACGGATGAATTGACTGATGGATGGAAGGATGGATGGATGGATGGACCGATGGATAGTTGGATAGATGGATGGATGGATGGATGGATGGATGGATGGATAGATGGACAAACGAATAGGTGGATGGATGAATGGACTGATGGATGGATAGATGGATGGATGGATAGATGGATGAATGGATGAATAAATGGATGGAGGAATGAATGGATGGATGGATGGATGGATGGATGAATAAATGGATGGAGGAATGAATGGATGGATAGATGGATGGATGGATGGATGGATGGATGGATGGATGGATGGATGGATGGATGGATGGATGGATGGACCACCTGTGAAATTCTAGATTAATATAAGAATTGATAAATAATGATATTTTGTCTCTTTTTTGTTTTTACTGTCATTTATTCTCCATTTTGTTCCTGATCTTAGACACAATCTGAGCATTTTAACATAATCTTAAAGTCAGATTGATGTAATGTAAGGGTGAGTATTTTTTAATATCCACAAATAATTAATGTGGACAAAGCATAAAGAACAAGTGTAGCATAAAAAAACTACTTAGCCCATTAAAAACACTCTGTAAACAAAACGTACAGCATACATGTGCCATGTCTGGTATTTACAGTATGTCCTGACATGCACTATATCGACACAAACAGAGAGGGTGAAAAACATGACGTTCAGACAAATAACAGCCGAGAAATAACCTTCCAGACGGCAGCACAACGGAAGAGTTCTTTGTGATAATTCTGCCCTCTCCTTGAGCACTTTTCATATTAGACGAAGCTGCTGCAATTTCTCCTGAACTGTGATAGCTGCCGTCTCAGAAAATGCCTGAAATGCTGCCAGCTCCTTTGAGGACAGATGAGGTAAAGGAATGGGTGTGTTTAGCAGAATCTGGGGATGACATGAACATGGCAAGTCAGCCAAGAAAAATGTTATGTTCTCCTCATTCACTTTGTTTGCTTCTTTCCTTTTTTATTACAGTATTAGTTGAAGTTGTCAGCACTTGCAGTTCAGTATTTTATATTCTGTAACAATGCAGAGCAGCAGTTGATTTGCGGATACATTTGACACATTAAACATAGGAGCAGGATGCAGCTGGTGATTAACAACCAAATAATTCATGTCATCTACTCCAAAAATATAAATGCTGGTAATAAAAAGCCAAAATGCATCATCATAAGGAGAACATATTTTATCCTTCATCAAAATCACTGTAGTTTTACCACATATGCGATCACTTCCTGTCATCTCACCTCCATGTAAACACTGGATGGATGTACAATTGTGTGTAGAAGTCTTAGGCCAACATTAGGTTTGTTGGTTTAATACAGTTCTAATGTCCACACATATACATTTTTCAGTCTCCGTATTAAGATACAATCTGGATATATGTGATGCATGTACAGCAGGGAAAAAAACAGCTTCTATAAACCAAAGTGGTCATATTCAGTGTGACCTCCCTTTACACTTAACATGTCCTCTGTTCAGACAATTTGGGATTTATTGCATTCATTTTCAGATGTTTTACACCAGGTTTCATTCAACACATGTCAGACACTTCTAAGTGTTTGTGCTACTTCTTATCATGAGGTCAGAGGTCACACTAAATACTGACCTTAACCTTTATAACCCATTTAGTTCAGTTTATTGTGTGTCTTTCAAGGCTGTGCACATATGTACTCTATTTTATTGTTGGATCTGATCTGGAAACAGACTGATAAACAGCAAAGCTTAAGGTGGCCTAAGACATTTGCACGGTACTTTACATATACAGTACTGCATATCCATTAAAACATCATAAACAATATTTAAATAGTAGTAAGAAAAATAGTAATACATTTTTTATTTAAATAATTGCTGTCACAAATGTGTTGTGCATTAATCAACTCAATGACCCATTCATCTACTTGCTAACAATAAGTACCATGTGTTCATATTGTGGCATGGTGCAGGTACATTGCTGCATTGCATTGTGGGTGTTTGACATTCTGTGTACCATATTCTGTGTGATGTGCAGGGGTTCAGGGGGGTATTGTGTTTAAGGGAGTTCAGGTGAGTGTGTGTTTGTCTTGCATGTATATTTTTCTGAAGTGACACCATGACTGTAAGTTGTAGGCCAAATAATTCTTTTACTTATTCAAAATGGTTTTATGAAAGTATATGTGTGGAAAAACAGCAGTATAACCCACTAAATATGCTGCATTTGATACATATTGTATTTCTTAGTAACTTTCCTACACTCAACTAAGGCAATGGCATAGCATTCTCTAAAACACAATAATCAAATCAATACAAACTGAATTAGATTCTGTGCATCTTGGTTGTGTATATACTGTGTCTATATGGAACATTGATTAATTTGATTCTTTTCATTTCATTACTTTATCCTCTATTACTTTCAAGGTCCAAGGCCCACAGTGTTTCACATTTTTGTTAAGCTTTATGATTTAATGATTATGAGTAAACATCAATGTACAGGATAAATAAATAAGTGTATTCACTATTCACATACAGTACACTGTAGACCCATAAAGTTGGAATAATTTTGTTTTCAGACACATTCCTCTTTTCAATCCTATTTGTACACATCAGTAATCACCTTTAACCTGGTGCAACAATTACATACAGTCGCAGTTATACTTCATCTGTCAAGAATAAGTCACATTGTCATGATCATTTCACGAGAAGTAAAAATATTTTATTGCAACTTTGTGTATATCCAACTAGGGCCTAACGGTGCAGGATTAAGAAGTTAATGAGGTAACTTTGGGTTCAACCCTGGGGTTTCAGTGTCAGGGTAAATCGCTATAATAGCTCACCCTGAAAACCTAACCTGCACCAGAGAAGATTAGGTTCAGACAGCAGATCAAAATGTATAAAAGCATCACCCTACTAAAAACTACAGACTAATCAGTTCTAGTTAGAAGATCTCACGAAGCTCACTACAAAGGAGGGAAAAAATCTCCATAAATCTGAATAAAACCCTAAAGGCTTAGACTTGTTTACCCTTGTTAGATTTTAGGATAAGTTTATCCGTTAGAGTTGAGCTCAAAGAACAAGGCCACAATGGTCATAAAAATACACCAAACATCACATTAATGTGACAGGATACGCAAATATAATCAGAGCCATGTCTGTATTTATGCTGTGATATTAATCTGAATATTAACTCACACATTCAGCATACAGTTTGTTGTCTGTGTATATATTGTTAAATTCTACATATCTTTCCATCATGACTGTTCTTGTGAAGAACCTTTTATTTATTCATTCAATGTTTATTTAAAGGAGGTACACGCAGTAATTATACTTTCAGATATTAAAAAAATGAGTGTGATCAGAGTTTTAAGAATAAAGAGTTCTGACATTATTATGTCAGTGTGTTTTTATTTTTTCTGTTTCAGAGACATCCACTGATGTGTCACTGTGGCTGTGTGTGACCACTAGAGGGAGTAGAGAGTCGCTCTGCCGGGCACCCATGGCAATAAAAAAAGACACCAAGGCTGAGATGAGAATGAGAACCAGTAGGAAACAATTGTCAGACAAAATGACGAAGTGATACACAGCTCTAAAGGAAAAGATTGATGCTTATATTACAGCATGCCTTCTACACTGATGGGTTTATGAAGCTTATGACAGAGTGACATTTTCTATGTTTGCTGCCATTTAATGGTCTGTGGTTTAGACTAAACTGTGACAGTTTTGACCTTATTTTGACAATTCCAAACTTATCTTTAGTGCAGCTACTGACAATATAAACTGTACAAAAATCAGAGGTAAATTGTGTTTTTATGGCTAAGCTAGCAAAGCTATAATGTAAACTATCAGCTAAAAGTACCATACATAATAACTATGTGACAGTGTTATTTTTTTTTACTGTATGTCAACATAAACACTTAGGAGTTTGTGTGTGAAGGATAAACGTTGGTGATACCATAATACAGGAACTGAATGGTACAGTCTGTGGATAGATGTAGCATTGAGTTGTTGTTTGTTTCAGTAGCTGCGAGTGTGTTCTGGTACGTGACTTCCCCCTGTGGTTGATAGTTTGGAATATCAACACTACATACAGTATATATGGACTGGACCTTGAACACAGATGCACTCTATTGAACGGGATAGAGTTGGCTCAGGTCCTTTGACCCTAAGATGCAACAAGTTTTACCAATCGGTTATAGCCAGTGTACTCTTCTGGGGAGGTAATATCAGACAAAAGGACGCAAAACGGCTGGATAAACTGGGGAAAAAAAGGTTCTGGTTTTGAAGAGAAACTGGACACACTGGAGACTGTGGTGAACACATGCCACTGAGGAAGGTGGAGGACATTCTTCATCCCATTCTGACAAACCAGAGAAGCAGCTGCAGTGGATGAATCAACTCTTGCAGGACACTGAGGTATAGAAGATCCTTCATATCCACTGCCATCAGAGAATACAATCTCAGTCTGATGATTCATGGACTGTCGATTGTATGCTCAATGATTCTGTTTCCTTGTTTGGTTTTTGTTCTTTCTTTTTATTAAGCTGATTTAAAAAGTGAATTTCCCCATGGGGATCAGGTAAGTTTATCCATATCTGTTTACATCCTCTTACTGTAACCTAACCAGGAAACCGACGCTGACATAAAAAGAAATCTCCTTTAGAAGAATGTCCCAGCCAATACAGGAAACAGCACAACTGACAAGCCAAACCTACAATGCAAACACATGAACCTCATATGACATTCAAGACAATCATAAAATGTCAAATGTAATGACGCTGTTAGTGTGACTATGTAAATGACTCATCTGCAGCCAGATGTTTCTGCCTCTGTGCCATTTACAGTCACTTGAATTTAATTCTGTCATTGAGTCCAAACAGAGGGAACAATATAATTACACCCTTTTTTCCAATTTCACAACACATTCTTGGAATAAATAGTAGAGGAAATCCAGCTTGTCTTTATAGTCAGACCCAAAATGCATCTACACAGCATGACAGCGGTTCAGTTTCCATGTGAACACGGCAGACCGTCCAACACATGAGCATAACACTAACAGTGACAGTGAATATGCAGCTTTTGACCTGTCTGTGTTGTGGATCTGTCTCCCTAAATGCCCTTAATGTTTATGTTGATCCTGATGAACTTGCTTGGTGCTACAGGCCCCTAATGATCTGGCATCCTTGTCACTGTTGTTATGCAGAGGTGTGGAGAGAAAAACACCATCACCATCGGGACCTTGGTGTTGTTTTGTTCATGAACATGTTTGTTTTGTCCTGCCTACACTGCGCAGCTACAGCTGTACGCCCTGCTGGTGTGCCAATTAGGCCTACACGTTTATTTCTGCACCCTGCTGATTTTCCAATTACACCTACACATCCCCACATGCTGTAATTAGACCTACGCACTCTCTGTACCTCACAGATGTGCATTTCATGTGCGGCTGCTGCAATTATTGCTCGTAATGTACAGCTATCAAACTGTGGTTAGAAATCAGTCAAAATAAAGGTGGAAAAAACGTGAGAGATATAGCTCAGATGTACAGTGTCGCTGTAGCAACAATAAATTTAAGCTGTAGGTAGTGATTTTCTGTTTTCATACAGAGCTGAACAATTCCCACAATTATATGTTAAGCCGAGTAAAAACAGAGTGTTTTATTACGGTGAACTGAACTGAACTGAACTGAATTGGCCTACTTACCCATCCCTTGTACATCTAAACACATGACCCCTATGGCAATATACAAGATTTGATATGGATAACTGTAAGAATTTGGGTATTTATCTATTATTTTCACTCCAGAATCCTCCAAATTCCAGATCAAGTGTGATTAAAAAGACGACCGGCCTCTTGCCTCTTTTCTGATGTGAGTTGTTCCAGCTGCTCAGTGGTCAGGTTTCCCTCGTGAGGACAGACCAGTCAGGAGTTTTCTGCAGCCATCCAAATAAGAAAATTAAATTATCTCATTTACATTTGTCCCCACATATGTCCCCCAGCCTTCTGAATTATAACCAACACATTGAAACTATTCGGTCTGTGTTTTTCTTTACAGTGAAGCGACTGAGATTGATCAATTCCTTGCACTCTGCTTTGTCCTTCTCATTAAATGTCCACCTGGGGGCTCTACTCCCACTCCTCTGAATGTTCTCCTTCTCTCCAAAATTTTCAGGAATTAAGATAATACTTTCCTGTCAGATCAGGTCTGGAAAGGGTCTTATATCCCAGTAGCTCTATTTGCAGCAAAAATCAAGACAAAGGAGGGAAAATACATTCATTTAATGAAACATTTCAATCACAAAAAAACAATATTCAAGCTATAGTTTCAAGATTGGCTGGTCTTCTTCAGTGTTACCATCTCAAACTGTGAAACCTATATCTTCAGTTTTAGGTATTTGGAGTTTAAATGACAAGTATGGTGGGTTCTCAGTCTTACAGAAGTTTAATCCCATATGGTTCTCATTTCATTATATCTGGCTTTGCACATTCCTTATGCTTTTTAGCCCTCTGTCCTCCATGTAGGTCTTTTCTGTGAAATTTCTGCTTCAATTTACGTTCAGTTAATCATATTCAATTGTATGAGCCTACTGAAAACATGAAATGTGCTTTTGATTTCTGATCAACCATCAAACAAAACCCTCCACCCTATCCGTTTGCTTTTAGTTGGCCAGTTTTTATAGTAGGATATACTTCCCTCTGGTGGTAAAGTTGGCTATTACAAAGCAACACAGTATGTTCAGGGGGTCCAGGACAAAAAATGCGTGGGCTTCAAATATAATAATCTCAGTGAAGTAGTGAGGTGAAAACAGTTTCCTGAAACACCAGTAAGTATTTTTGTTGTGTGTGTTCCATCAGCGCATATCAAATAACCTCAGACAGATGTTTACTTGCACATTCATCTATTGCCCATGTTGCCCTTCTCCTTTGCTTTGCTTCATGCAGGCGTTTACCTTTATGTGTCCAGACTAAAATGCTGCGTCTAGGTTTGGAGAAAATGAATCTAAATATTGAGAGGATGGAGGGATGAGATGGATGAGGGGCTGGTGTTACGAGGAGCTCAGCTATGGAAGAGTGAGTCAAATCAAGGAGAGTACCCACTGGCACTGTTTCAGCCTCTTCATTAAACAGATCTATCATAATATGCATATATTCCCAATAGAGATAGATAGATAGATAGATAGATAGATAGATAGATAGATAGATAGATAGATAGATAGATAGATAGATAGAT
>JAPQRQ010036289.1:0-12730 GCA_037367365.1 Apogon talboti | reverse complement strand
AGATAGATAGATAGATAGATAGATAGATAGATAGATAGATAGATAGATAGATAGATAGATAGATAGATTTTATTTATCCTAAACTGGGAAATTACAGTGTGACAGCAGCTTTACTCATAATAAAAAAGGATAATAGTATAAGTTCAGTGGAAAATTAAACAACAGAAGAAACTAAAATGTATTGGAATAAAAACTTTGTCAAAATGAAATGCTGATTGCATTATCTTTTGCACACAAAAGAAGTCATGATTTGCCACAGAAACAGAGCTTAGATGTAATCCTTGTTTGGAAAAGCGTTCCCTCTGTTGTTGACAGTTTATTGCTTGATTAGGAATTTAACTATTCAGTACCAGGCTCTGTGGCTTGTTTTGCTTGTAATCTTATTACTTCTCTGATTCTCATATTCGGAGCAAGTAGCACCACTACTTTCATAGACCCTTGTTTTTATTATATCTCCTATTCTGACCTTTTTTCTCAGGCATTTGCTCTGTCTTCCACCAACCATGCTAACACCACAGGAAGTTTATCTGTAAGTCATTTTCTCTTGAGTCAGATTATAACAGCCAAGCATTTTACCAGGTTTTTACCAAGTGAAGAAGACCACCACCACGGAACTGAATCATAAAAATATTAAAAACCACCAAGAACCAGAACAAACAAATGAACTGATAGTAATTCAACAATCGAGCAAAAGAAACAAGACAATAAGAAGTAAATAAGTAACATTTACTTGCCACTAGATGGAGTCATAGTGTTATATGAAAGGTGAAGGTCTGCACTGTAACTTATATTTAAGAGTTGTTAATTTTAGACTGCTTACTTTTGGTATGAGGAATACATGCACAATGTGATTAACATCCCTGTTTAAATGACTTTTCACTATTGTCACTGTGCAATATTGATTCTACCTGTCAACTTGGGCCATATTCAGTGCAATACATTTTAACATTGAACTCGTACAGTTTTGTTTTTTTTTTTATCACAGATTTTATTATGTGCATTATTTATTTATGGATAAATATATATTTTTATACTGATTGTTTAATCTGTCTACAAGTGTTTTATATGTGTATTTTTTACTGAGACCAATGCATTGTCATTTTGCTTTTGCAGTCCATCTATGATGTAATATTTAAATGACAAATAAAGAATCTGAATCTGAATCTTGACTTTTTATTCATTCAATACAGTCATTATTTCAGCTCTACTTTTGCTGTTCCTCATCTGAAGTTCCTGTTCTGTCAAAGACTTTTCAGATCCTTTCAATTAAAGGCTTCCGTCTCCCATAGATCCCCTTGCAGACCCTCTGCACACCGTGTGGAGTGATGAGGCCCCCCCCCCCCACACACACACACACACAAACACACACACACACTATATTCAACAACTGATTGTAAGAGAATTGGTTTGTCAGACATTGATGCTCAGACATAAACAGAGCAGCTGAGGAAGGAACAGAAACTGACGTACCTGTCGTGGACTGATCCTCCCACCTCCTCTCCAGACCTTGAACATCAGAGATAAAAAAAACAAAGCAAAAAAAAAAAAAAAGAGTGAGCCAGTGAGCACCTTGAAAACTTCTCCAGTCTGGACCTCCAGGCCAGAGGAGACGGCAGCAGATAAAATGGGCAACATGGCAACAGAGATCGTTGCCTTTCTCCTCACCATCTCTGGGTGGATCCTGGTGTCGTCCACCCTGCCCACTGACTACTGGAAAGTATCATCTGTGGATGGGACTGTCATCACCACAGCTACATTTTGGTCCAACCTTTGGAAAACCTGTGTGACCGATTCCACCGGTGTGTCCAACTGCAAGGACTTTCCTTCAATGCTGGCACTGGATGGTGAGTTTAGGGTCTTGACTGTTGATGTGTTTCCTTAGAGTCAACATGAATGTTGTAGAAAGTTGTATGTTCTGGCTAAAGCCCTAATGCCAAAAAGTGACCACCTGTAATCGTAGATGAATGACTACCATTGTAAAATAGAGCATTTGGAACTTGATATTTCCTCTTGTGGGTCTGGCGTCAGACCACAAACAACCACCACACTTAAAGTCACTAAAGGCCACCTGAGGCATATGTCAGGAAAGGACCTGGGCTGGACCTGGACCACTACGACCTCCTAATATGTCAGAAAGACGCAATCTGAGAAAGTCACACAGTCTTGCAGAGGTCACTGACCAAATCCTTTTACAGTACACAAAGAAAATACCTGTGATCTAAATACTACTACTATAATATCTTGAAGAAATGCTATGTCTTGTCACTCAAACCCCTTTAGTTCATTGTGAAAAAAAAGGACTTTCAAGACAGAAAAAAGTTGTTCCTGGAATGTGAATCTCATTTGTCTTTTTCTGTAAAGAAAAATAATCTTATTAAGCATGTTTTTTATCATTTAAGTTGCCACATTTAAGGAAAGTAGGCACCAAACTTTTCAGCTACTATTGAGGTAGATTAAATATTGTGATATTTTTGCTGTTAGTATTCTAAGACAGGTACCACTTGTACAACTTTTCACTGGAAACAGCAGAACTTAGGTTAATGCTTCAGCATCTGGATGTCTGGGAATCTAGTGAAGCAAACTTTGCCCTATTGGCAGTTTTTCTTCTTGCACGGCAACAGACAATTTCGGTTACATTTCCGGTGGTGCTGTTTTTGTCTTCTTTAAAGCTCTGTTCATTGTCTCCATCACGAAGCCTACATTCAGGTTTGTCGGGGTCTGATGATCGCCGCTGTGTGTCTGGGTTTCTTTGGTGCCACCCTCGCCTTGGTAGGAATGAAGTGCACCAAAATAGGGGGCTCCGAGACCACCAAAGCGCGTCTCACCGTCCTCTCCGGCTTCCACTTTATTCTAAGCGGTAAAAACGATGGACTGCTGCTGCATGTCTGGAATGCTTGGGGCTGGAGTTCACTCTTAACACATTTCCAGCCATGTCTTTCATTCTTTCCCACAGGCCTCTGCTGCATGACTGCATGCTCCATATATGCTCGCCGGATCACAACTGACTTCTTTGATCCCCTCTTTGTTGCCCAGAAGTAAGTATTCAGGATTAAAGAAGGGATGGTGAGAAGGGCCCAGTCAGTCATGCATTTCATTTCACCTTCCAGGTTTGAGCTGGGAGCTGCTCTCTTCATCGGCTGGGCCGGTTCTGTGCTGTGTATTTTAGGCGGACTTGTCTTCTGCCTCTCCCTGTCCGACGGCTTCAGTCTGAGGCAAGTCGCTTACTTTTTCCAGAACAAGAATATGATCCTTCATCTGTCATCGGCAACAAGAGCAGACTTCTCTGAGGAAATCTAATTTGACACTAAAGTGCAATGGCTCTCTAATGCAGTTTAGGGCAATTTGACTGCAATGAGGACAATTTAAATAAAAACCTGCTCTAATCTCTTTCGGCATCTTGTCACATAATTGCTGAACCTACCGGGTAAATTGTATGATTGTTATTTTTGATACCGGCCCGTTGATGGCTGAATGTTTCCTTTGTTACGCTCCAGTAATGAGGACCCTTTCTGAGTGAAAGTCACCTTGACTGAGGGCGCCTATAGGGAAGTGTTGCATTAGGCTGGAGAAATAAAGCTCCCCTTTTAATTTAGTTGACATGTTCTATCAACATTTGTTTATTAACCACTTTATCCTGGTGTATGGATTGGTTTCACTACCATGTTGTCTATCTACTGCAACAAAGACACAGTACTGGGATGTATATTTATTCAGTTATTGAATATATGACTTTGATGTACTATTACTTTGACACCTTTAATACCTTTTCAGAATTTTTCAGAGAGATGAAGTGTTTCTCTAACTGGTTAAGAAAAATCACTGTCTTAAAAAAAAACAAAAAAAGAATTTGATTCATTGGGAAATGCATTGCCACAAAGCTTAAAAAAGCTCATGAAAAGTTGACTTTTTAGAGCATTTTTTTCCCAAAATTTTTAAGTTCAAGACCCAAAAGAGAAACATGGTTCTTCCTTGGGTCTCAAATTTACATTAACTCATGATGAATTACCACAGATCTAAATTCTTTGTAATTTTTTAATGTCTTTTCCAAATTTTTGTGTTGATGCATCTTTCATGCCATTTTACTCTTTTTAAATCTTTTATTTTAATTTGATTTTATCTTTTTAAATCTTTTATGTTATAATTGCTTTGTCATTTTCATTTTTAACAACTGATGTCTTTGTTGAGGTCTACATTTAATGAACATATTTGTCATGTATAGAAAAAATTAATTAGTGTATCATATTATCTGGGGCATTTCATCCAATGTGCATTCCTTTGGGGGCCACTGGGCACCATTGGGGGCAAGATTTTTCTCCTTAAATTTCCATTTAAGATGGCATTATTCATTTTACTGCAACTGATTGATGCAACTGACAAAACATGTTGCAGTATTTGGCTGTTGATCAGACCAAAAGGAATGGTTTTTTTTATAGCTCTAAAGTGGCCGAGAACACTGCAATTCTTCCCTTCTTCAAGGCTTTTAGTCAATAGTCATGATTTAGTCAATCATGGTTCTAATTTATTTTTTTATTTTGCATACCACAGTGCTATTACACCTACAGTATTCTGTATATGGAAACTATGCTATATCTTATTTATTGAAGAGAGAATAAAACTGGAAGGGCAAATAAAATAAGCTCCGTTACCCATTTTTGGTCCCGACTTGAAATCTGGGAAACAGCGTTTTTCCCATAGGACAATGACATACAAACATGATTTTGTAGAATGTGATGCATGGCTGTAACGATTAAACTACCAACAGCTTCTAAAATAGTTAAAAAGAGCTCAGACTGAAACAGTTAAATGCAACATATAGTATCGTTCAGTATCAAAATATCATATATAGTTAGCTTCTCAGCATAATTGCCTAATTGCCTACAAAACAATAATGAAAAATGTCATAATATAGTTTTATATTGGGATAAGTATCGTTGCATAGCATCAGTTACTTTTGTTTAAATTGCTATCTTTATCCATGACTATGATTTTAAATGTTCTACCTCTACATTTCTAAAATATTTTTCATGCTCTGACTCTAAATAATAATTTTCTACCGCAACTAACCATCTACTGTCTTCACATTTCACTAAGGAAGAAAAATCTCTCATTAAACTTTTGATTGATGTTCATAAACTATATGGACAAAATTATTGGGACACATCATGGCTGCAGCTGCAAGATGTCCTGTTCATGCTGATTTGAGATGTAAACAATATTTATATTTATCACAATATATTCTGTAACTATATTATGATATTTGTCATTATTGTTTTGTATCCCAGACCCAACGTGTCCCAATACTTTTGTCCATATAGTGTATGACTTATGCAATTATGATATGAGGCTAACGATATTGTAGTAAAACACTGAAGGAATCATTTACTGCACAATGAGTCCTTTTAATTTTTATATGCTAAGTGCATTTTCTTTCTAATATTTAAGAGGGTAAGTAGATCTGAATGCTTCTTTTTTTCTGCCTTTTACAGGACAGAGTATTCCTACAATGGAGCTGCATCCTTTGTGACAACACGCCACAAGCAGAGTAAACCAGCCAGCAGTCTGCACAAGGAAACACGAGAGCCGCCGAGGCAGTTTGGAAGAAACGCCTACGTCTGAAATTAGACTCTGCTGCTACTGGGTTAATTGCAAAATGTACCAAAATAGTTTTGTAGTCCCCAGAAACGATATAACAGATCAAAAGTGTACACTGTGTCTGTGCCTGAATTATACAAAAATGAACAGTTTACATATTTTGTTGGTTTTTTTTGTACTGTGTCATGATAGTAAAACAGTTATTTAAAAATGAGTAAAAAAAAAATGAGTAAAGATTACTGCCCCCCGGCCTATTTTTGTCAATAAATGATACACTTGTTTTTCTTTTAGAGCAGGAAATTTGATTTGCCACTCAAAACTCACCGGTCACCTTCAGCACTCCGCCTGTCTCACACACAAAAATCTCTTTCATAATATTAAGCAAGAACCAAAGAACTGGACAGAAAAATTAAATTAAAATGGGGGTGCTGATTGGTTTCCATTTGCTCCTGCTGAAATTCTGAATCCATTATAATCAGAATCAGAATACTTTATTAATCCCAGGGGGAAATTATTAGGTGTTACAGTCACTCCATTCCAAACCATACCAAATATCCATATTAAAAGACTCTATTAACCCCTAGAGACCCAAACAGCCACCTGTGACACAAACCATCTACAGATATAAATTGTTTTAATTGATCCATTAATCCTATCAATACATTTAAATAATTGGTGTAAAATGCAGTTTGTCATCTTTTCCTGGTCATCAGATATGACCCATTTGGACGTTCAGAGGCTCCATAGTGAACATGGAAACACTGTCATCTTCTATTACATTGATCCACCAGTAAAACCCATGGAGTTTGAGCAATGACAGTGGATAGGCACACCTATTCCATGTTCTGTTATTGCTATCTTTGCTGAAAAAGTCACGTTTTCTTAATTTTTTTCTGTTTTGATATAATAAACTTTGAATTTATTCTGAGTTTTCATGAACATTTACATGATCTACAAATTAAAAATATGAAAATACTGTACATGATTTACACCAAAAAATGCAAAATACAGTGAATAATATTATAAAAAAATGGTGATAAATTAGTTAAGAAAGGTGGAAATAGAGAAAAATTAATTTGGGAACTGCCACAAAAGTAGCACTGGGTCTTTATGGGTTAAAACACAAAATTAAAACAGCAATTTGTACAATATATTCTAGACAATATATTATTATAACCTTCATGTAATGCATTTTAATTTCTGTCTTCTCTATAAAATGCTTCAGTGTATCTAAAATAGAGAAGTTGGATCCCTAAGAGACCTCTGTTGTGGTCCACTGATCTGACCTCCAAGGGTCACTGGGTCACTCTGAGACCCAGAGATGGTTATGCAGATCTGAGGGCCCAAACCGGACGTTTCCCCTCATATCAGCCATCCATCTCCACCTAGGAATTATTATCAGTAGGAACCTCAGGCTATGTTACGCAAACCCTGTTGGCCCAGAGGTTGGATACTTGAACCAGCTGGCAGAGACCAGCTGCCCTGTGCTACTTTCCAGCGCCTTGTTTCCGTAAACAAGTGTCAGGTGTCCAGGCCTGTGCTGAACACACTCCCATATAAAGGTTGTATTGTCTTCTTTAATGTGTGCACTTCATATAGGAATAAATACATCTGGTATTGAATTCAACATATGTAATGTTAAAATATACTACAATTTAAAACATTTTCTAATCTGAAATAATGTAGAATTTACAAATATGAAAGACAGCATAACGTTAGCCTCATAGCACAATTGCCTGAGCCATACACTAAATGGACAAAAGTATTGGGACATGTTGACTTCAGGTGATTATGATACAAATCACAGGTGTTTTCACACATTTTAAAGCTTTTAAATGTGGCTTTACTTTCACATAAACAGCTTGAAACAGGTGTTTCCTTTCTAACAGGGGTGTGGGATACAAAACAATAATGACAAATGTTATAACATAGTTTTATATTGTGATAAATATCATTGCATTGCATTCTTGCTTCCAAAATGCCTCTCAGATGGTTTTTACTTCATTTTTCTCAACATTAATTATTTTTTTATCCGTGTCTATGATTTTAAATGTTGTGCCTCTAAATTTGCAAAATATTTTTCGTGCTCTGACTGTGAACAATAATTTTCTACCACAACTAACCATCCACTTTCTTCACCTCTCACTTAAGAAGAAAAATCTCCTGTTAAACTTTAAGGAAAAATTTATGTTTAGAAACTATATGGACAAAAATATTGGGACACATCATGGCTACAGCTGTAAGATGTCCTGTTCATGAGGAGCTGACATATAAACATTAATATTAATAATCAGTATGATATTTATCACAGCCCAGGCCCCTGTTAGAAAAGAAACACCTGTTTCATGCTGTTTATGTGACAGTAAAGCCACTTTTAAAAGCTTTAAAATGCGTGAAAACACCTGTGATTAGTATCATTAGGTACATTTTCTACAGCCTGAAAACAAAGACCAGGAGTAGATGAAGAAGTCTTGAATCCACTCAAACTAATTAAAACAAGCTGAAAGGTAGTCACAGTATTGCAGCTTTAAGTACTAAAAACCACTTCGCTGCTGTGTATAAGTGTTATAATAGTCAGGTAACCAATTCAGAACTTCTGTGAAGTTGGTCCAATGAGTGCATTAATATGAGTACACCACCAGAGTGCAGTAGTAATCCATGTTTAAAGCTGGACAGATTAGAGGAGACACAAGATTTAACACACAAAATGAAGTATTCTTAACTGTTTTAGTGAGGACAACACAATGCTATTCAAATTTATTATTTGTAGCAATATTTTCCTTTGTTGGACATACTTTTTTGGTTACATTAATAAATCCATAAAGACCCAAACAGCCACCAGTGACCAAAAGCATGTACTGATCTAAGCTTTTAAGTACCTGTTGATCCATTTACCCTAACATTACATGTAATTAATTAGTATAATTGTAGATAGTTGTCTTTTCATGGTCATCAGATATGACCCATTTGGACATTCAGAGGCTCTGTATTGAATGTGGACACACTGTCATCTTCTACAACATTGATTCACATGTAAAATCCATAGTGTTGGATCAATGACAGTGGATGGAGAAGCTTGTTTTTACATTCAGTTATTGATAGCTTTTCTGAAAAAGTCACTTTTTCTTCATTTTTCTCTGTTTCTGATATAATAACCTTTGAATTTAGTCAGAGCTTTAATGAACATCTACACAATCAGTAAATTAAATAAAGAAAAATACCTGATTTTCACAGAAAAGAATGCAAAACTGACAGAGGATAATACTACAATAAATGGTGATAAATCACTTAAGAATGGTTAAGTCTACACTAAAATTCATTTGGGAACAGCCACGAAAGTAACCCTGGGTCTGTATGGGTTAAAATTGATCAAATTTGGGTTACCTAGCAGCCACCTTTTCTAATATCTCCCCACCACTGCCAATAACTTCTGTCATAAGCCGAGAAAAAAAGAGCCCTTTCATCCCCTCAGAATGAACATTCATCACCCCCCGTAAGTCTCATTAACCCAGATTTAACAGTAATTATAACGGGACAAAGACGTTGTGGTGTAAAAACGAGACCCTCAGCGCAGTGAGGTCACAGTAAAAATGACTAATAACCAGCTGAAAGCCTGAGGCAAAGTACAGCGCACCAGAGGTCATAGCAGCCACATTATTACTGATTTCACAGGAAGGAACATGGAAAGGTCATTTAGAAATATTTTGTAAATTATTATATAATATAGCAGGGAAGAAGTTTTAATAAGGGAATATGTGTCTTCTGAATGTAAATACTCAAGCTCCAGTTTATCTCCAAGATGTCAGTATTTATGATAACATTAGCCTCATGGTATAATTGCCAATGTCATATACTATGTGGACAAAAATATTGGGACAAGTTGAATTCAGGTGTTTCTTTCTAACAGGGGTCTGGGATACAAAACAATAATAACAAATGTCATAATATAGTTTTATATTGGGATAAATATCACTGCATTGCATTGATTAGTTTGGTTTAAATTGTTATCTTTGCTTCTAAAATGCCTCAGAGATGTTTTTGACTTAATTTCTCTCAACATTGATTTTTTTATCCACGACTATGATTTTAAATGTTTTACCTCTAAATTTGGAAAAATATTCTTCATGCTCTGTCTGTAAATAAGAATTTTCTACCACAACCAAACATTTACTTTCCTCACATGTCACTGAGGAATAAAAATCTCCCATTCAACTTTAAGGAAATATTGATGTTTATAAACTATATGGACATAAATATTGGGACGCTCCATTGCCATTATCTCTGGGAAATTTAGCAGGAGGCCTTCAAAACGCTAACAGATTGAACAGCAGATACTGCGCTTCTGATTGGTGCAAAAAAAACCAACTGTTTTTTTTTTAAAAATGCAGACCAAATAGTACGCGTTGCCTCTGTAGGGCTGCACTAAATGCAGATCCTCTGCTTACGAGGTTAAGTCAGTGAAAGTCCAACAGAGGCATGAGGTCAGTTGTTTTGGTAATTTGAGATACTTGCTTAGGTGAGCACTCCAGACTCAGACTTGCTAACTGTAAGCGGTGTTCCATGGGAACCTGAGAGATTGTCATCTCTCACCCTCATGTACATGTGTAATTCAAGGAAAACAGCCGCCCAGCCCCATTTTGTACCTGTCATCCACTTAGTTTCTTATTCTGAAGGCAGCGACTGACAAACAGAGCACTTCTGTGTGATTTGGGATGAAAACTCTATGTTTTTCTCGGCATGAACATGGCTTCTATGGTTATCTGTAGATAAGAAAGAGACCAATAATCCCATTTGGATTTTACATGAGGTTCCTCAGAGAAGGGGAAACAAAACATATGCTCTGAGATCTTTTTTGGAAATAAAACATAGGTAATCCAGACAGATGAAGGTCCGTGTGGTCCAGATTTGGGGTTTCCTGATGACAGTGCTGGGCTGGATTTTTGTGGCCTGCACTATGGCCATGGAGGGCTGGAAAATCACTTCCATTGGAGGCATGGGGGGCTCCTCCATCATCAAAGTGGCCTGGTACTGGTCCAGCCTGTGGAGATCCTGCTTCACAGACTCCACTGCTGTCAGTAACTGCTACGACTACCCTGTGCTCTGGTCTGTAGAAGGTACGTGAAATGTCTGTTGTGTATTCTGTTCCATTAATTTGCCCTGCAAAGTGCAGTTTCTGCATATTTAAAAAATATATATTTTTTGCACCAATCAGAAGCACAGTATCTGCTGTTCAATTTGTTAGAGTTTTGAAGGACTCCTGCTTAATTTCCCAGACATATTGGCATTTTTTTCATTTTGCAGTATCTGTAAAAATGTACGGTGAAGAAAAGTAACAAATATTTGCAGTGTGTAAGGGTGGTCTGGTTTTGGTGTGTATTCCGCAATGCAGTAATGTTTGAAAATAAAGCTCTAAAATACTTCAGAGTACCCAGAGTTCTTGTTCTTGAAGTATGTATTGATTTTATACACACACACACACACACACACACACACACACACATAAACACACACATATATATATATAAAATAAAATAACACAGTATATATACTGCACTTTGCCTACATATATATATAAGCAAAGTGCAGTATTGTTTATAAAACTGCCAAATTTTGCCTGAATGTCAACATACAATGTGCTTGAAATTCACTAATCAAATACATCATACACTTGGTAGTTAAACATAATTTAAAGCTCAAGATTGGTGACAGAAAAACACAAAAAGCAGTTTACTCAGTTTGGCAGATACTGCACTTTGGCCTTGTAGGGTAGTAATCACAATCAGAATCAGAATCGTGCTTATTGCCATGTAAGTAAACAGGGTTCACATTACTAGGAATTTGCTACAGTGGTTTGATACATACATAGAACATGGAGTAAGTAAGAAACATATAGTAAAAAATTAAATAAAATAAAAGTAAGATAGAGAATAAACAAGTAAGATAGAGTTACAGTGGACTATGAAATTTTTCAAAATATACAATACACAATGTGGACAAAAGCAGTGGGTTAGAGTGAGGTATAACGGTACCGGTTATGGTTCTGTGAAAATAGTGCAAGTAATTAACAGTGCAGTCTTAATGTCCAGATGATGTGCTCTGATGTGCTGTTTTCTTGATGTTGCATAACTCCAGGATACATCCAGGTAGTGCGAGGCCTGCTGATGGCAGCCCTTTCCCTGGGCATGTTAGGGTTTGTGCTCAGTATGCTGGGCATGGAGTGCACCTTCATTGGCGGAAAAGACAGGTCAAAGTACAAGAAGATCTACACCGGTGGATGGTGCCACATAATCAGCGGTAAATATCTGCATATTCGTACTTTTCTGCACTAACATGGATTAATTTAAAACATAAAGACCCAAACATCCACCAGTGACCAAAATCATCTACTGATCTAAACTGTTTAATCCTATAATTAAATAATTGGTGTAAAATACAGTTTGTCATATTTTCATGGTCATCAGATATAAAAATCTTTTCAGTATAATTGATACCATACAGATCCCATTTATTCACAATTATTAAAATAAAATTGTGCCTACATTCATGAAAAACCTGAAAATTCGTGGAAGAGCACATTTTGCCTTATATTCTTAAGTGACTTCTGAAAGGTCTTAAAACCGACTACTTTCAATGTATATTTGAGAAAAACTGTCAAATTTGACCCCACACACTGCGCAGCAGAATAGTGGGGTCTGGGGGCAGAGGTCCTGGCGGGGGTTAGGGATGGAAGTGTTTGTTTTGTTTTTTTTGTTTTTTGTTTTTTAGAAAATTAATATTATTAATGCTTCAATCACTTAAAAGTGCATTTTTTATTATCATACACTAATTAAATCAATACAGTTTAACCCCACTAATGTGACTACGTTTGGAACCAAAGCAAAGAGTTGGCTTTAATAAGGTTGTCCTCAGTTAGAAACAACAGGATACAGTAAAGGTATTGCATTACCATGTATAATAATTACAATTATTATTAAGTAATATGTATTTAATATCATTTAAAGTATTTAATCTTAACACGTTTGTAGTAAACATTACTTTAATTAAAAATTTAATAAAATAACACAAAAATACCAGCAGATTTATAGAAACTATAATTATACTGTATGTCTAGTTAAAAAAACAAAAAACAAAAAAACTA
>JAPQRQ010036288.1:0-10988 GCA_037367365.1 Apogon talboti | reverse complement strand
CTCCACCTCAGCACCATGACACACCCTCCATCTCAGCACTGACACATGCACCACCGACACACCCTCCACCTCAGCACCACCGACACACCCTCCACCTCAGCACCACCAACACACCCTCTACCTCAGTACCACCAACATAGCCTCCACCTCAGCACTGACACATGCACCACCAACACACCCTCCACCTCAGCACAGTAATGAAGACCAGTATACTGGTTGAAGACCAGTATATTGGTTGTAATGCAGAGAACAAAAATGCATTGCTGGGTCTCAAGTGGTTAAAACAATGTTGGTGACTTAAAATAGTGACTGATGTACCAGTGTGAATATAAATACAACAAATGGGGATGAAAACTCACCGGTTTGTTGTCTTCATCCTCTGAGAACTCTGAAATCTCGTCCTCCTCTAAAAACTCCACATCAGACTCTCCAGGCGCGATGGGAACGATGACAGTCAGGTTGGGGTTGGTCATGTAACTGTCCTCCTCTGGGATGATGTACTTCTCATCGTAGAATCCATAAACTCCCCCATTACTTTCCACATGATTTCCGACCAGTTTGATGGCCTGACCGGCGTCCTTGGCCTTCTGTTGTCTGTTTTTCATGCCGCGGTTGAAGAGGTCCATGATGCTTGTGATGACCCAGGTGATGCCGCTGTGGATGCGGGCGATGGCGATCTGGATGTTATTCAAATCACCGTCTTCATCGGGCGCTGAGAGGTTATCAGAGCTGAATGAGCTGAGCAGCAAGGCCAGGAAAAGATTCAGCACCTGTCAACAGACAAACAGTAACATTTATTTGGATAAATGATCATAACTTATATTATTCACATACATCACACTGTGAATTGTTATAACCTGATATTAATAACTCATTTACAGCCAAACTATCGAGGTTTATTTTGTGTAACATGTTGAAGAAATAATGATAAAGAAATACTTCAAGTTCATCAGCTGCAGGTCGTGCTTCTACACTCTAGTGTGTAGCAACTCTGATTTACACAGATGCTGCTATGTTACACTATAGCGTTGAGTCAACTCTAGAAGACCAAATATGTCCACCACTGTCTAGGTAATTAATGGTAACACTGCAGCTGCATGAAGAGGTTATATGGACTCATGTTATTATCAAAAATATTGATGTATTAATGATGCAAAAATATTTCTAGTCAAACATCAACACTAAATCATCACAGAACCCAGAGAAAACTGGAGAAAATCTGGTTTGTTCTGGTTGTAACTAAAAAAAAAAAAAATTATAAGAAGGGAGAACCAGATCATGGACTGTGATTTCAGATCAAGTAAAATTAGCATTTTGACAATATTCCTCCAAAATTCTAAACAGTATAGTCCTTTGTGTTGTTTAGTTGCAGGAAATGTCAAGTGGTCAAAATAAGAAAAAGTGCAGAGTTCTGATATTCATTTTTAAAGAACACAATACTAATGTTTTAACTCGTCAGTCACAGTTTTCATGTGCCTCAGTGTTGTCTCCACCCGTCTTCTACATTGTTGTTGCTACTTCATGTTACTTTATGTAAAAATAAAAGCAGCTCTGTGTTATTTTCAGGATGTGAGCATCCACCTTCTTCTATTTCACATTATAAAAGTGTTTGGTGGAGTTCAGGTATGGGAAATTTGGCCTGATTTCTATTTTTTTCTCCAGAGCTGTATGTTACACCAAGCAGACATGACGTGGCCTGTAAAGGATAAGGGAATCTAACATGATATGACACTCCACGTATTTTGACAACATGGATAAATCCTGCACTGTGAAGTCAAGAGGGTAGCGCGTCCACAGATCAGCCACATATGGCTTCTAGCGCAACGCTGAAGTTTTCAAGCGTCCAACTGCAGAGTAATCTGTCCACAGGCTTAGAGAGCAGCAGCATGAATGTATGAGCGCTACGTGTGTGTGTGTGTGTGTGTGTGTGTGTGCATGAGTGGTGTGCACAGTTGGTAAGGATCATCTTTAGCCACTGAGCCAGTCAGAGATGGGGAGCATGAGCAGATGATTAGTGATGAATGCCCTTTGACCTTACCGCCCCTAAGCATCCTGGATAATCCTTTAGATAAACAGCTTTCCCACGATTCATGTGCAGAGGAGTTTTCTGTCCATTAAACTCCATAAGGAGCAAGTTTGTGATCTGGTCTTTTCTCTAACAAGGCAATAGGGTTGTAAAGCCACTGTACAACAAGACAGTGCTGTGAACCGCTGTGTGCCCTTTGACCTCTCACCTCTTGGGGTTGACAGGCGAAGGCAACAAGGCTTTAAAGCTGTACATTCATCACTGGTGGTGTGACATTTACTGGAACAGTGGCTGCTATTGATGCAAGTATTGTACATTTAACTCCACTACATTTGTCTGACAGCTTTAGTTACATTTCAGTTTAGTGTTTTTCCTCATTTCCGTGTCCGATGAGAACCACGTGTCACCAAATGTGTTGACTTTGATTAAACTGAAGGATGACGAGTTCCTTCATGGGTTCTAGAGCTAGAAGGTAAACATTAATTTTCTGTTTTTTCAGATAATTTATGATTTTTAGATTGTTTTCTGGTTACATAAACTGAAGACATCTAGTTTTATGTCATCTAAAACTAGATGTCATAAACAATGGAGAAACACATTAACAGTTAATATTTTGCAAGAAAAAAACAGGTTGCTTGTTCAATTTTTGTCGAGTAAAAAAAATCTCCAGAGGAATGTTGATTTTTTTCAATTCAATGTTCAGAAAGCAAATCCTCAATTAATCAAATTAATCTAATATATTGCCAGGGTCTAATGGGTTACAATTCTTCTTTGTGAACAAAGCTGACAGACTTGTTTTTCTGAACTCACCAATTGTTTTATTTAAGTTTTTTATATAAATACTTAGTTCTCACAACACAGGAACACAACAAACCTATGATCTTAGAGAATATGATGAACTGGTGGAGATTAATCCACTAACAATATGTAAAGTAGTTCAAATGAGCTCAACACATGCAGCACATTAATGAACAGTAAAACACTAACTGAAAATATTCACCTGCTCAACAACTACTTTCACCTTTCCTGCTTTTTGTGCATTTTGCTGTTATTTGCAGAAATTTCATTGTAGTATTTTCACAGTGTAGTATTAGTACTATTACTTCCACAGCTGCTATTGTCAGTTTACATCTAATAATGTTCAAATTTGTTATTTAAAGTAGATATTTTTATTTATGTTTAATGTGCGATTATGATCGGAATACTTCTTCCCTAACTTCACACTGGTGAGACTAACACCCTTTTCTTTATACAGGGTTTGTCATATCCTTACTTAGAGTAATTTGACTTGAAATAAACTCAAATTGATCTACCTGAATTATCATCTGACATCAAGTTTGTGTAAATTTGTCAGAAAATACATGACACACACTCATCTTTGGTTGAAATTGCCACAGAGAAGTAATTTTGGTAAATGTAAAATAAAAAATGTTTGAAAACACTCCTGCCTGAGAGATTAAATTCAGGACGTTGGATTAAATGTGGGACAAACAGGCCTTTAATGGCAGAGGACATGCTAGGAACAGGTGTTTGCACGACATCCAACAGGAAGTCCACGCTCAGTCTGGCATAGGTTTTTAAAGCTTGTCTGGGTTATTTACATGAAAAAACTAATTACCTTGTACTTGTAATATGATGTACTTTACAGGGTCGTACTGTCCAGCTTTCCTTCTTCACTAATAATCATTTGAAATGGACAAAGTACCAGTGGAATATTTTCTTCTATATACAGTCTGAATAGTGCAATAATGCCTTTCCTAAATGATGCACAAAAATATAGAGGGTTTAGTCAAATAACAACAAAAAACCAATCACAATTTTCACTGAGCTGGTGAAAAAAGTGAATTTCCACCAGGGATCAATAAAGTTCATCTGTCTCTGTATCTATGTCACATACAACTGCAGCAAGGAAATTAAAAAAAACACAGAAAATAGTTTGGTTATAAGTTCATTTTACAAGAGATGAGTAAATGTGATTCTACTTCAAAACATAGTCAGATGATCTTTTGTCCAGATCACCCAGCTGTATATATTAACCCCAACTGTAACACTCTTATTTGGACTTGCATAACTGTACACACTCTTTCTACTGCTTTTTAACTGGTAAACCAGGAACCTAAATGTTTAAAGGAAGCTCAAGTGAAAAATGTATTTAATAAAATCCAGAAAATCAGTCAAAGACAGTCAAAGATAATGGCCACAAAAATCAACATTACATTTGACTCCAAAAACACCACTAATACCATAAATAAAAATATAAATGCTGTGGCTGCTGTCTGTCTGAACGTCTGGGATTTCTTTCATCCGTTTTCATTAAGGTTATCTTATGGCATGTGGCTGGACCATATGGTTGTTTGAATGTACACATCCTATAGCAGTCGTGGACAAACAGAACTGTTAGACAGATTAATTATGTTTTATAGAAACAGCTGCATGTAATGACATTACAGCTGTGTTTCATCAATACCCTCAGTAAAGTCTGCCCAATAGATGACAGTGAGAACACACTGTGGCCTTGGCTGATCCTTTGTGCAGTACTTAGGTCACAATTTCACCCATAAAGCTTAGCTCATTAGCTGTGGGTAAAACACTCGGTCCTGCAGGACGTGGGGCTGCAGGCAGTAAAGCCTCTGCAATGTGGTGTGTTGTGGTTATAGTTTGCATGACAGCATCTGCACATAATACATATATGACTTAGAAGGGACAGATGGTTTATATGTTGCCCAGACATGATCTGTTTTGAAGTCCGCTAATGCTAATCTGCAATCTGCAGCCATCATGACACTGTGACGATAAACTTGCTCTTCGACATACTGTAAGTGTGCTCCAAACCCCGAAAGGAATAAAATATAAATAAATAAATAGCTATACAAATGTCTGAGTTTATGTACTTTATCACAACAGGACGACTGAGGAGTCACTGCAGAAGCAGATCCCCAACTCATTATATGGATTCATCAATCCTCATTGGTGCAACGTAATCCCTGATTACTTGTGACATCATCATTTGGATTTGACAGCAGCCACAGCTGCATTGATATGCAATTAAATTTCTCTTTCTCATATGAAACAGAGTAAAAGGACACGACCGGTGGAATTTTACATCTGTGTTACTGCTAACAAAGCAAAACCATGAAAAACATCAATTTGTTACCTTGTCCCACAATACCTTTAGCCTTTAAAAAAGTCAATTAAAACCTGCTTACAGATTATTAAAGTTTTTTTTCCCATCTTCATCATCATATTCATTTAATACATTTCGGAGCTGTATGTAGTAAGCTACTGTGATATGTGCTCCAGAAGGTGAGCCACTGGATGCCACATACTGAAAATTTTACAATTAATTTCACATTAAACTCTGGTTTTTATCACATATTTCTATCATGACTTGCAGAACTGAGGAGGACAAAATATTGAAATGCCCTTTGAGAGGAAGACATAAGATATTATCATTATGTTGTGAATGTAAACTGACACCAGAGACATACGGGCACATCTACTGTTGTACCCGTACGTCTACTGGGTACATCTAGGACTGGTTCTTAATAGGGCTTCCATCCAAAACCTGAATCACGGACGTAAGATAATTCAAGCCACTAAGCAAACTTCTCATCTTTGCTAGAAAATGGATAATAATTCAGAGGGAAGTTTTAAGGGTTTTGCCAAGTGAGAGGCTCAGAGCCAAATTAAGGGGAAATGACTTTGGCCTTAAGTGCACATTCACTTGTATTTCTCTTGTTACAAGCTCAGGCCCACAACCAATGCTAACATGATGCACTGATATATGTATGAAGACTGTTTTATTGGGGACTATTTTTAGCCAAGGAAAAATTACATTAGTGAGTATTTGATGTGAAACAGTAACATTGATTAGTATGGACTATAATGTTCATCTTTTTATACATTTTACCTTGTATATTTCACTTATTACCTGTACATATCCTTATATGTGGTATATATTTCTTTCATCTGTAGTATAGATTTAGCTTTTTGTATATTTTAGTAGTATTTTGTCATATTTATATATTTTAATATTTTAACTTTGTAGTTTTTGTATATTGTAAATATTTTTCAGTATATATTTTCAGCATAATTTTCTGTGTTATTTGTATACAGTCTTTTTTTGCTGATGAAAACTGATTTTCATTGTTTGTGTAACGGTGACATAAAGATCTCTTGTATTGTATTGTATTCTGTCTTCGTTAGAATGATAGATGTTTTTGTTGTGGTATAGATATACTATGTAAACTGTTGCCAGTAAGAGATCATCATTATATGTTATATATCCCAGTTTACTCACCACCAAATTCCCAATGACCATGACCAACATGAAGACCAGGATGCACAGGGGCTGCCCGGCCACTTCCATACAGTCCCACATGGTTTCGATCCACTCTCCGCACAGCACCCGGAAGACGATGAGAAAGGAGTGGAAGAAGTCCTTCATGTGCCATCGAGGCAGCTGGCAGTCGATGGAGATCTTACACACACAGTCCTGGTAGTTCTTCCCAAACAGCTGCATGCCCACCACAGCGAAGATGAACACAATGATGGCCAGAACCAGAGTCAGGTTCCCCAGAGCGCCCACCGAGTTCCCGATGATCTTGATGAGAGTGTTCAGAGTCGGCCAGGACTTCGCCAGCTTGAAGACTCGTAACTAATGAAGAGACCAAGGTCGAAAAGAAACATGACTAGGCCTGAATCTGATGATACAATACCAATATACTGTGATATACTGCAATTCTGTGAGCAAGGTGAAATACACTGTTCCCCATACAGTTGTAATAATGTTTTCAGACACATTCATCTTTTTATTTGTATTAATACACATCAGTAATCTCCTTTGAACAGGTCCAGTGATTACATACTGAGTCCCAGTTACATATTTTATTCTAACTTTATGGGCAACAGTGTATGTAATACCATAGTACACCATCCTATGCAGAAAAATATAAGTAAAATGCACCCAAAATACTGAGGTTTTCATTATTTATTACAGTCCCCATGACATATAAAATTGTTATCTTGGGACCAGGGGTTAAAAACAAGCGTATGAATATTTTATAAAACCTCTACATATGATTCTAATGTTGCAGATTTATACATTTTATTCTTGAGTGATAATTGAAGGGGTTTTCAGTCAGACACTGCATTGATCTCTTATTAAATTGGACTGGAGGTGTCATCATACCCTTTAACCCATAAGGATTATCACCACTTATTATAATATTATCCTCTGAATTTAGCATTTTTTCTGGTAAAAATCATCTGTTTTCCTATGTTTAATTGACTGGTCATGTAGATGTTCATAGAAGCTCAGATTAAAGTTGAGTTATTTATAAGAAACAGAGAAAACTGAAGAAAAAGTGACATTTTCAGTCAAATTTATCATTAACTGAACATAAACCCCGTGTGTCCATTCACTGTCATTGATCCGTTCACTACGGAGCCTCTGAACATCTAAATGGATCATATCTGATGACCATGAAAAGATGAATAACTGTATTTTACACCAATAATTTACATGTATGGATAGGATTAGTGGATCAACAGGTATTAAACAGTTTAGATCAGTAGATGGTTTTGGTTGCCAGTGAATGTTTGGGTCTTTATGGGTTAATGTGATGATTAATTGCCAAACAAATAATTTTTGTTAATCTGTTAATTCTATGATACTGTTATTATGTAAGCTTCATAACATTACAATACACATACCCCTTAAAAAGATGACGAGCCAATTATAAGCACTAAAAAATTATGTAATGCTGTGATTTTTGGCTTTGCAACTAAATCCACGATGTTAATATCAACAGATGCTCTTTGAAATGCGATCAGTCAAATATTAAAAGTAAAGATTATCCACTCAGGCGCTACTGACACATAGCAGAAGAAGGGGGTGTAGCAAAATGATTAAATTGCAAAACTTTAACCTCAAATAACATAGAATTACTGATAGGAATATGACTTTCTGTGAGCGTCATCCAGCTGTTTTTATACCGGTGAATGTAAACCACAACAAACTACTATGAAAAAGTCAAGTAACTGTGATCAGGCAGTGATGTAATAATTATAACAGGATACATTTGTATGCATGTATTAAGTTTTTCTGTTACCAGTCGAAAGGAGCGGAGAACCGACAGTCCTTCTACATTAGAGAGGCCCAGCTCCATCAGACTGAGGCAGACGATGATGCCGTCGAAGATGTTCCAGCCCTGTTGGAAGTAGTAGTAGGGGTCCAGAGCGATCAGCTTTAGTACCATCTCAGCTGTAAAGATCCCCGTGAACACCTGTGAATTAGATAAAGACAGACAAAAAAAATACTTCAAATATTGGTACATGCACCAAACTTATTTTAATAGTTTGACCTGCTCTACTTCTTTGATTATTCATTTATGATGTTCTCTTTTATAACCTTTTAATTGTCTACTTTACTGGGTTTTACTTTCTCCTTCTTCTTCTTATCAT
This sequence comes from Apogon talboti, assembly GCA_037367365.1. Taxonomy (NCBI): domain Eukaryota; kingdom Metazoa; phylum Chordata; class Actinopteri; order Kurtiformes; family Apogonidae; genus Apogon; species Apogon talboti. The sequence goes on along the minus strand of JAPQRQ010036288.1, from coordinate 2,497 downwards.
TATTCTCATTCTAAAAATATCCTGTTTATGATATATAGGTACATTGGCTGTCAGTAAATAACCTGACATTCACTAATGTTTATCTGTTCTACTAAGACTAGGACTAAAACTCTCCTCATTCAAAGATTCTGAGAGACTGAAAGACTCTCACTAGGACCAGAGTAGAATCAGTAATAACAAAACCAAATGTTACAAACAAATAAAACAGCATTGGCTCTGAATTTCCCTACTTCTTAAATCTGTTTCTGAACTTTAAGGCTCCGATGCGGTCTGTGACTTACCAGCAGGGGGAGATGACAAAATACAAATGAGGGAATCAGCTCCATCTCATGCTAAAAATATTCCCTCTTACCCGGGATCATCATGAACAGTCTAAAGCAGAACCTTTGAAAAACAATCAACATGGCCCTAGTCGACCTCAAGGCAAGATAAAAAAAACAAACAAAAAAAAAACCAAACACATGATGCTTTATTTGAATGATGATCTAAATGCTATTCCCTCGTCCTCTGTCTTTCTTGTCACTAGACCGTCACCTCCACTTCATGTAACCCAAACACCACTTTGGAAAAGCGCTGATAAACACTGGCCAGCTGCCAAACCCTATGATCTAAAAGCTCCTTACCAGATTTCCCACTGTGAGCATCGTGTTGAACTCTTCAGTCATGGGGTAGTGCTCCAGCGCCATGAAGAGGGTGTTCAGAACTATACATATGGTGATACCCAGGTCCAGGAAAGGGTCCATCACCATGAACTTCACACACTCCTTCATCTTCAGCCACCAGGGGCAGCAGTCCCAGATCAGGTACTTTTTGGCGAATGTGTACCAACAGGGATGACACTTCTGCCTCGACTCCTCCAGTTCTGCAGAAACACCAACGTGAACAATAAACCTAAGACTTAGACCCGGGGTGTCACACTCATTTGATTCAGTCCAATATGATCTCAAACAAGCAGAAAAATAACAAAAAAAAAATAGCCTACAAACAATGGGAACTCTACATTTGTCTCTGTTTTATAAAGGGTAAAAAAAATTATAAAAATGCTTATATTAGCAAACTATCCTTTCACAAAAAAATGTTAATAACCTGGAAACCTGAATTTTCTTAAGAAAACTTCTATCTCACCTTATCATTTACACCTGTGCATTACAGATGTAAAACATTTAGTAACAGGCAGAATATTGTAAAAATTTAAGAATCTGGAATTTGGAGTTATCATTACTTATTGATTATTATGCTATTATTATATCCCCGAAATTGAGTTTTGGAGATAAAATGGTTTTACCCCCAACGCCGCCGTTGGATATCCTTCATGTGAACGCGATAACTAGGACAGATTTGATTGGATTTCTTCTCCTTAATAACCAACATAGTGGACCCCTAGTGGAAGAACCCTGTCGATTTCAGCTTCTCTATGAGTATTAGCAGTCATCCAACTGCTTTAGTTGAACATCAGTTTTTTGGACATAAATCAAGCAATAATAGGCTGACTGAGATCAAATTTGGTTCATATTTACCCTCCAGAGATCATATGGGGTCATTTTCATTCACTAGGTGGAGTTTTGGGGGAAAATGGGTTCTCTGACCATTATTCTGCCACTATCAAGACGATGGAGCTCGATTGCCTAACATTTATCGAGGATAAATTTATATATAGCAGAGGATTGGAGGCATTTCGGGGATATACCCTTGCTGCGTAAGCCTCGTTCCCTTAAGGACTCACCATCCATGGCATCGCTGAGGAAGCTGACAGAGCTCAGGCCTCTCTTCCTGTGCACAGGAAAAGGTTGAGGTTCAGTCACCGTCGGCGAAGGCTGGAGGAGACACCTGGGGGCGGCGTCCTCCGCACCGCTGGGCTTCTACACCAGCCGGGAAACACCAAAGATTACATATAATAACACTTCATCTGTCTTAGCTTAGTTTGTTCCCTGCTGCTGCTGGAGGTAACTTTTCATAGTCATCTGGACATGAACATGTGAGATAAACACAATGGAAAAGTCTGGAATGTGATTTTTGTTTTCATGCGCCATGCGTCCACAGTCAGCGCGTGTACATTTATGCAGATGGAGTCCTGGATACGTGGGTCATTTGACCAGTCGGGTGAAGCACCAGTTAACCTTCAGCTCCTATCTGATTAACTGGTAGATATAGGAAATAGGTGCTTTACTCCTTTTTAATTTGTTCAGTATCTTAAAGTGTTCATTTGATTTCTTTCTACATGTTAGCAGAAAGACACAGGACTTGCCTACTTCAGAATTTCTTATATTATTATAGAATGTTATTACATATCACAGATTTTTCTCATATTGTGCAGGTCTAGTTTGAAGCTCACTACAATCAATGTGAACTAATTACAGGATAAAATAACCCAACAATATTTTTGCACAGTTATTTATGTATATTTCTCTAATTATCATATTTGTAAGTTATTGTCTAGTACATATTATACAAATTGCTGTTCTAATTGTATCTTAATAGAGTGTTTTAATATGTATAT